>PVKS010017499.1:0-41904 GCA_004027875.1 Aplodontia rufa
GCCGATGTCATTCCTCCACAAACTATCCATTTAATGCATGAGTTCTTCTGGGGGAAACTGCAAAAGGTAAAATCCAAGGTGGTTATCCATGAGCTGGTTTTTCCCCTCAATAACAAAGTTTATATCCACTGATTGATAATGTTTTGATAATGTTTCTTCCTCAACTGTATTTCTATATTCTTCTAACAATAAAAAAAAAAGAATGGCTTGTCCTCAATGGTGCTAATACCACCTGCTTTCATGAGATCAATGCCTTTATACAAAATAATTTTCAAAGAGATGCAAATACCATAACATAGAGAAGAGTTGTAACTATCCAATGGTGGGGGACACAGACAAGAAACCAGATTATATTCAGAAAATTGCTTGATGATCACAGAATCACAGCAAAGGTGCATCATCAGATGAATCAATATGTAATGCATCTACACCCAGATTGGCTAACAAGATACAAAATATTTAAGATCATTACGATCAGGAGGTCACAATACTTAATTATGTTGGATTGTCCTTCCTCTCCTTTTCGTGTCAAGTGTATGATAGATTTAGGTTTGAATTTCAGTTTTGAGTGAGTGACCTTGAGCAAGATTCTTTCCTTCTCTGCCTTCTATTTCCTCATTTGAGAAATTAGAAAAGAAACATTAATTTAACAACTACCTTTGGGGATTGTTGTGAGGATTGATAAGATAATTGTATAAGGTTTCCAAGGATGATTAACCTCTTTTTTAATTAACACATTATTTTGAATATGTCAAGTTATACTCCAGTCATGTTGGGCAGGGAATCCATTTTTAATATCTCTATTCTGCTACATTCCATGATGATTTAACAGTGTAACTCTCAGAGGCTCTTGTCATCTGTAGCTCAGAAGTCTCCAGGTCTCCTCAGCCTGAAGATTGTACAAGGAAAAAAAGAAAAAGAAAAAAGCCATATTAATAATAATCATAACAAAAATGATAATTTACATTTTCTGATTCCTATTCCTATCCTCCAGGGGAAGATCTCCAATGACAAAGTCAGCCCCCCCAAATCACCTGCATATTACTGAGTTTATCCAGGATCAGTCTCACAGGGCTGGCTTAGTATTACAGCTGCGGTGAAGGTTCTCCCTCTCTCCTTTCTGCTTCCTCTTTATTGATGGGCTTTGCTAGCCCTCTCTCCACCAACAAGACCAACTGGGCCTCAGAAGCAATATTAAATAAAAACAAAAACCCTGTCCCCCATTTCTCTTCTCCAAGTACGTTTGCACCAGCTTCTCTTCCCTCTTCTTGCCAAAACCCAAATAGCACATATGCATATCAGCACATAGGTGTGGACCTCAGGTGGGCAAGAGAATAGGGTTCTGGGCCCCACAATTCCTATCCCTGTTTTTAGATTCAGCCAGGACATCGTACCAACTTATATTATTTTTAAGTTGTTGGATCATAGAGCATTGTAGTTGTTATTTAGCTGTAATTTTTTATCAAATTACTCCTCTGTCTGCATAAAGTATTTTGGGTAATGGTACCAGGCTCAAAATCCTCAAGGTAGTCAGTCACTCATTCTTTTTCTCCTTTGTCTCTCACAATCGATTTCAATTACTAGGTAGTTCACCTCCATGATCTCTCTTGCTCTCTTCTCTTCTCTCTTTTCAAAGCTGCCAACTAAGGTGAGTCATTGACCGCTCTTGCCTGGATTTCTGTAAAGTTCTTTCTTTGTCTTGACCCCTTTCCGTCTGTCTATAAAACAGTTCTCTGATCTGTTATTTGCATAATTTACTAAATTCTTCAGTTCTAAATGCCACCCACACAATTCATGAAAATCAAATTGAACTGACCAGACACTTTCCTACAGATTACATCAGTAGTTCTGTACATTTTTGGTAAATCTGATCAACTAAGTCATTACTTTTTCGGATTCAGGCTGAAAATTAGTTGTTAAAATCCCAGTTACCCTCTTTTAAAAACCAAAAAATAAATATCCTATATTTCACATGTAGAAGTTGCAGTGATGTATACCCATTAATGGCACTTTATCTTAACTAAGTAATTATAAAACATTGTTGGAATTACCCATAAGCTATTATGAGTAGCTGCTGTAATGCAGAAGCAAAGGCAATACTCATGGTATCCTCCTTGAAACTGTAAGGCGCAAAAGAACAGAATAGTGTCCACCTTGTGTCCTCAGGCTGTATCACACAGGATCTGATACATAATTGATATCAGATCATTATTTATCAAATGGATAAAAGAATGGATTACTTTCTAAAGTACAGTTCCAGTACTCTTTATAAGTTATAAATGGAGGCTCCATAACGTCAGGGACACTATCTTGCCTACCTTTGTCTACCCTGTACAGTTCTGTAAAGTGCTTTGCATAAATGAGTCATTAAAATAGATTTAAATGATTAAGGTATTTTTTTAAAGAGAGAGGGACAGTGAGAATCAGATAGAAAGAGAGAATCAATATAATTTAGTTTTTCATTTGGCTTTCATTGTGTATGTAGTGCTGGGGTACGATCCCATGTCCCTGTGCATGCAAGGCAAGCACTGGAACTGCTGAGCCACTGTTCCAGCCCCTAAATGATTGAGTTTTTAGAATTTATAGGTATGTTCATGTTTAGCGACCCCCCCCCCAAAATTAAGACTCTCAGCATGGTAATTCACAGCAGATCTGGTCAGGGAAGACGTTGCTTCTCAATAAATTCTTTCCCAATCTGATTAGAAAGTTTTCAAATGTCTGAGGCTTCTCAGGGAGAAGCAATGACTCCTCTGCAAAGGAATTCCTATAATTCTCCAAAGCATTCTTCCCAACATTGTGCATACAATCTTCAGGCTCCATTACTGTTCTCTGGCACAAAGAAACATAGGTTTTCCTTTTTTCAAAAAGAATTAGAAGATTATTAATGAAATAATATTAGCCAGACTTGGGATAGATGACAGGTATTTGGTAGCTGCACAGTTTGGGAAGTTCCTATACATTCAGAGCCAAATGCCATATCTTTCAAAGAGGCTTACCATCCGTCTTTCTAATGCCACTGGTCAAGAAATAAAAGAAGATTATGTATATAAAAGTGCTTTTAAAAACATGAAATGAGATGCACATTAGGTCTCTCATTTCATTGCTTCCATGACTGCTGCTGTTGCTGTTGCTGTGTTTATTTTATACGTTGGTGATCCTGCTTTGAATTATAACGACACCTGAGCATCAAAAATCACCAGAATGCATCTCTCTAAGGTGTGACTGCTTAATGTAATTGTAAACACTGTTGTCACAGTAAGATTCCCTAAGTAAATTTTCAGTTTTGGGTTCACAAAATTCACATGATTCCCAGCATAAGCTAAAAGTAACTCAAAGGAATAAAATGTAATTAAAACTATTTTAATTAAGCAAGGAAAAATATTTAAAAGACCATTGGTATTGCGTAGGAGGACAAAATGGCAAGGGATGTGCACTGCAGATCTAGGATATTGCAAATTTTCAACTATATTAAGTTAAAAGGTAATGTGGCCCTCTGGTTGTATTATTTAAAAAAAAAAAAAAAAAAAACCCTGCCCTCCAAGACTCATCTCTTAGTTCATCCACTTTCTTTCATCTGTCATTCTTTCTTTATTTCTACTGGTGTTTTTTCTGTCTTTTAATGTTTGGTATTTTCGTAATTCCACAAATAGTTCAGTTTTATCTCTTTCTGGCTTAATAACAAAGCCAAATTCCAAAAATCCACATTTTTTCTTCATTCTGTCATCTTTTTGCTTCAGTATTTTTTAATTTTCTCCTATTGCAGATAATTTTTAATTTCCACTGCTTTTGACCTTCTATTCAGTTCTATATCTTATCTACATGACTGTCGAAGGTTTCTGCTTTGTACTAATGTCTCTTCTGCTATTCCCCTCCCTCTCTTTCCCAGCCCTACTCCTTTATTATTTTTCAAAGCACGGGTAGGTGGCCTTAAAATGTCGCAGGAACAATTTGTTACTAGAATATTTGGGAGAGGAGATAAAGCCATAGCAAAAAAAAAAAAGAAAAAGAAAGAAAACAAAAGAAATCATTTATCATGATGAACACATGTCTATGAGAGGGGGCGGACAGCTGACTCAGATCGCTAGATGGCGTTGTTCCAGATCTGATGTCCACAGATAGCAGCGTCCCTCCCCCTTCTGCCTTAATGTTTATGTCCTATATAGGGAGTTTTATTCAGAAATCCATTCGGTTGTCTGCAGAGTCTACATTTGAAATCTAGGACATGTCACATCAGTTCTCAAAAATAACATAACACTTAAGAATTTATGACTGTTGATTTGAGACTGAAATGGGGAGGAAACATTTTTGTGGATTTTTTTTCTCCCATGGAAAAAAATTTACATTTATATTTAAAGGAGTTTATATATAAATGTGCTGATGAATTAAATTCAAAATATTAGTGCAAATTTCCAGCTTATGAAGTAGAATTTATTAATGAGTATTTCCTAAAAATAAGCCTTTTGAGACTTCTAAACGTTGATTGTTAGATTGTGTGTGTAGGCAATTCCTAGAGTGCCCTATAGAATATAGAGTATATACCTACTTCTCTTTGCCTACTCTGTACCTTTTCCTTTACTTTGGGGAAAAGTGTTTCTGGCAGAGAAATGAACAGATACTCTTCCTGCAGGAATGACTAAGAAGGTAATATTGGCATTATTCAAGAGCTGGGACATTTTTTCCTTACTGTTCACAGGTCTCCGTAAATAATTCATTTTGATTTTCTATAAAGCAGAAGCAAAGGAGTCATTTCAAGGGCCAAGAAGAAATTATTATAGCCTGGCCTGCTGAAGTATAACTGTGAAATAATGAAACAGATTTTTAAGCAAAATGTGGTATGAATATTTTCTCAGATAATATGTTGATCTCCTTTCTGTAAAATGCTACTAAATATTTTTGAATAAAGAATGTATTCATGAATTCTATTTTCCAGGACTGGTGATGGGTTTACACTGAAACATCAATTGCTTTCTCCTTGGGGCGAAATGTGTGAATGTGCAAATCAGCTTGATGTGTAACGGAAGAAGGGCAGAGTCTGGAGCCAGTCACAAAATGAAGCCACCAATACAAGAGCAGTAAAAGCCCGGATTGAAGTGTTTTTTTTTTTTTTAATCTATTTACAATCAACTGACCTTAGGTTTTATTCACTAGAGTGAGATCATCAGGGGTTGGGTTTGCAGGGAATGAGTTCTCCATAACCTCTAGTCTCATACAGATGTAATCTTGATTTCCCAAATGGATAAAACAAACTTCCTACAGTATGCAGAACCTGAGCTGGCCTTGCCCTTTTTTAAAGTGGACAGAAGAAATGAAGAACAATGAGCTTAGCAGTCCCAAAATGGAGCTGGAAAGCTATCGACAAATCCTTACAGGAAACATGTTTCTGGAAGGCCAAATTATGGCCATTTTGTGTGATGAAATACATGGCAGAAGCCCCATGGGTCTGTGTATGGAGGCAGAGTGATTAAATTCAGCACTTACTGTAATTGCTTTCCACCATTTAGTCAAGTAGTGATTAAAATGGCAGCTATGTGGTTTGGGTGGCAGAGGTCAAGTGTATTCCCGCTATGGGTATGTCCTTTTTCAATGCTCCTCCTGGTGTGCATCTCCCTTTTGCTATGAACACTGTCCAACCTCCAGAATTAACACTACGAGATGCCAGAAATCCTCTTTCACTCTCTGACCCTCAGGACCAAGATTTAGTGATAAAAGGTAATTGGTAATTCCTCACTGATTTAGAGCAAAGAAGATCTTCAATTACTATGGGAAGTTTGAGATGAATCTATGAGTAATGTTTCTCTAGACCCTGTCTACTAGCAAGTTTATGGTTCCCACAAAGCACTTCATATCCTGAAGGTTAGCTATTGGCAAACACTTAAGAATTTTTCCCTACAAGTAGTTTTCCAACCAAGGGTCCCACCCTTAAGAACAGTCTCATCTTTCAGTAATCTTAATTCAGTAATTACTCCCACACTTCCTCTTCCTCCTTCTATTTGGATTATAGAAACCCTTTCATCCCTTCCAAGCAACTTGTGCCATCTGGTTTTCCAGGGATTTCCTGAAATGGAGAATGAGGAGCTAGTATTGCCAGGTTCTGCTGTTGTTTTCAACTTTCCAATCAAATCATGTGGAGTAGCAAAATTCTGGTACGGTCAGCACAAATTTCTTCTCTTTTTGCATAAACCTTATCACGATATTTCTACTTGAAATAGAAACCAATCTACAACAGTTATTATTCCTTTTTGAGAGTTTTTCTTTTTATGTTCAGTTGGCTGCGATAAGCACACAGCTTTACCTACCATAATGTCCCATAAAGCTCATGTAGTATCAAATCTTCAGTGATGCCCCCCACGGAACATTATTATGTGCTACATATTCTCTCATTCGTTGTTCTGCCCTGACCCATTCTACTATTACTTTTGTAGCCTTATTGTTTAAAAAAAATTTATTCAGGGATCCTGGTCTTTTCCCAACTTGGGTTGCGATCTTGAGGCCCACAGGTGCAGTTTCCTTCTCCACAAGATCCTGCTCAGTGTGGTTTTCTGTATTCTTTTTTCCTGTTTCTCTACACTTGCTTTTAGCTCTCCCTCCTCACTGTCCCACATTTCCTCGGCTACCTGGTGGCTCCAGTGGCTACTTCTCTTTTTGGCTTGCCTCAGGCCAGTGCCTTAGGTCCTGACAGCACTTCAGCAGTCTCCCATGTACTGCTGGGCCACACCACTTGCCCAACCTGCAAAGGACTCAAGGAAAACACCAAACCAGTAAAGTGCATTTAAAACATCTTCAAATATATGTTGAAGGAGTGAGGACATACTGATATCACCCAAGCAACTCTTAAAACATTTGGTATTAGAGCTGGGGAATGGAATTCAGAGACAAATGGCTCAGACTAATGAGCATTTGAAGGGGGGTATGAATACCTTTCTACATATTGGATGCGAAAGGATGACCCATTAACCCATCTGTACCTAATGTGTGCGGAACATTTTTCAATAGCAGACAATACACTATCTACAACTTACTCTTCTGCCTGGGAAAAATCAATGTCCATTCTCAAGCAATCTGCTGCCCTGGTAATAGCAATTCCAGTTCAAAGAAAACTTGAACTTAGATGCTCCATCTTTTCATTCCAGTTCAGGCTTTTGGAAGTGGCACATTTTGTGATCATGATTTTTTCCCTTAATCCTCTTTTTTGCACACCACTTAAGAACCTGAGGCTTTGGGCATGACTCATTGAATAACAAATATAGCATCTTAGTGAACTGCAGTTTTTCCTAATCGGTACATGAACTTGCTCTATAACATCAGACTAACACAGGACAAAAACAATAAGAAATGATCCTTGAATCAATCTTTTGACGGAAAGTGTCAAGGTAATTATTGTGGACCATACAATATTTCTTTAATATTCAAAATACAATAAGGTAAGTATAACATTTCAATTTTTTAACTCAAATCCTAAGGATATTTTTTTTTAATTCCATACCACCAGAGTCTATTATAATTAGAAACTTCAGGGTAGATAGTATTCTTCAGTAGTGTGCATACTTCCTGGTAGGAAAAACTTCCACAAGAATAACCTGGTATCAAAATAAGAGGGTTTCTAGGAAATCAGCTGTGTTCCAGAGAAGACATAACAGGGTGGGCTATTCTGGGATTACTTTCCCAGTCACGCCAGTCCTCCTCCTCTTTTCCCAACTGCCTCCTCCTCCTCTCCCTCTCAATCAGCGTGAAGAAGAATTGTCAAACCTGAGGAGCACTTGAGTCAGAATTAACTCTGTAACTTTAGCTAAAGAGGAGAAGCTAAGCTTTTCTGGGTCCTTGCCCTATGGCATTTGCCTAGTAGCAGCATTTCTAAGAATAGTTCTTTTCTGTGGTTTTCTTAATCCCTACTCCCTAGGGAAACCAAGGAGTGTAAACTTTTTTTGGTACTAAGGTTGTTTCCAGCATGAGCAAAGTGTTTGCCTTGGTTTTAGCTAGTATCTTATTTCATCCAAATGAACTCCCAGATCTCAATTTATGCAAACTGAAATGTCCCCCAAACAGATCAGTATGTTTCTCTTCTGCTACATGAATAAAAATTGAAATAATAAACAGAGGTTAAGTGACCTATAGAAAGAATATTCAGTTGAATGGCAAGTAAGGCCGTTGAGAATTGAAAAGTAACTGGATTTAAAGTATTATTATTAATCACAATTGGTGTTAGTTCCTACTTGCTAGGGAGGGGAGTTCTTTCAAGACAATTTGACTAATTTATAGAGAAGTTTAAGAAGACAAATAGAGCTGGGCGCAGTGGCACATGCCTGCAATCCCCATGCCTCAGGAGGCTGAGGCAGGAGATGACAAATTCAAAGCCAGCCTCAGCAACTTAGTGAGGCCCTAAGCAAGTTAGTGAGACCCTGTCTCAAAATAAAAAATAAATATGGGCTGAGGAATCTGCTCAGTGGTTATACACCCCTGGGCTTAACCACTGAGCAAAATAAAAAAAGGAACAGAACAGAGTATCTCTGAAAATTCACAGTGGAATGAAAAATGAAAAGTAGAGTAGAACACCAAGCGAAAAAAATCATAGCTTCTTTCAACTCCAAAAGCAAAAAAACATAAATGATTTTTCCAAGTGACCTGTTTGTGCCATTTGTTTCAAAATTAGAATTATAAATGGAACACATATATTGAATGCTTCTATAAACTTGAAGATGCGCATAGGTCATATAAATTTTGTTTCTTAATCACCAAACTAAGCCTTTGCCTGTCATATTAACAGGAAGCACACTAGACTGCTAGCAGGCGGATCAAGGGAGTTTACAGACACCAGGACCAAATTGTCCCATGTCCTCCCCACTTACCAGTTAGTCACGTGATCAGGGAAAATGAGGTAACTTTCCCAAGGTCATACAATGATATGGAAGGTGGATGGTTCAAGCAGTAAGAGCACAGGGTCTGAATAGGTCCTTTTACCCTTTCCTTGTCACCCAGTTCAGCTATGGACATGTAGCCCTATCAACTAAAAAAAGAATGCTCTTCACACATAGTACTCCTTTCAATTCAATAGGTAAAGTAAAGCTCCACAGATCCAGATCCCCAAATAGGCCACCCCAAATACTCAAGGAGAATGACTCCCCTACATCCAAGGCTGCCCAGCTGATAGCATTAATTTCCTAAGAACGCTGTAACAAATTTCTATAAACATGGTTCCTTAAAACAACAAGAATTTATTCTGCTACAATTCTGCAAGTCAAAAGTCTGAAATCGGTTTCATTCGACTGAAATCAAGGTGTTGGTGGGTCTGTGCTCCCTCCAGAGACTCTAAGAGAGAGTCCGTTCCTTTCTTTATCCAGCTTCTGGTATCTGCCTGCACTTTAATTTTTGTTGGTTTTATGACAGTCACATCGACTCCTCATAAGTGTGTATGTCAAATCTCCTCACAACCCCCTCTTAGAAGGGGTTGTGTGTATGTCATAAGTGTGTATGTCAAATCTCCTCACAACCCCCTGTTAGAAGCACTAACTTGCTTAGGGCCTCACTAAGCAAACCTATGGTGGCGTTTGAAGCCTATCTTCATGATCCAGGATAAACTCCTTATCTCAAAATGCTTTATCACATCTGCAAAGACTTTCCCCCTCCTTCATATAAATGAACATTCCCAAGTTCCAGGGATTCCCTTGGATGTGAAGCAGCTCTTTTCTGCCTTGCCCTTGAAGATCAGATCTGACACTTTCCATCTGAAGACCCCAAACATTATCCTATTCCTTCCCTAATGATCCACATAAGGCAAACAAATAAATAACAAGGTGTATTTTAAAATTTTGTCATCACATTATGTTTTACCATAATACATAAAATCCTATTATTTTCTCTCTGGAAATAAAGAAAAAGCTACCATACAACATTCTTAATCCAGTTATTGTTTACAGAAAGCCCCAGACCATCAGACACAGAAAGCACAAAATCCTTACTTTGCCAATGACAGACATTCCAGGGAAAATCTACATCCTCCTGTACCTCTGTCCTGTGAAAAAATGAGAAGATTTTCCAGTGTTTCAAAGATTATTAACTCAACTGAGGACATCCCAAGTGACTCTCTAGAGTCTCTCACACCAAAGCAAATCCAGTCAAAGGCAATGCTATGACAAGCCTAAACAAATAAGTTCTAATCTGTGCTGTGAGGTGGTGTGAAAATCGGAGTACTGAGTAAGGACACTGCCCCAGCTGTCGCTGTGAGATATTTTAAAGCAGTTCTCCTCTGATTTCCCACTGCAGTTTACAGAAGGTTACTTCTGTAACTTCATAGTCAATATTCTCCTCCCTCTAGACTTGTCCACTCAGTCTAGACTGTGGTTAACACGCATGGCTGTTAAAGATGTGGCTCAGGCTACATGGGCCTTTTCCTAGCGGTGTAGTCATGGATAACCACATCTCCTCTCTACAGTTGTTTCTCATCTGTGAAAGCAAATGTAGCTGTTCTTTGTCATTAGGAAGATTACATGAAGCAATAAAGTACTAGGGACAGTGGCAGGCACACACTCCATGTGCAATAGACAGTGGCCATCAGAGTCCTGGTTGCCTCCCTTCTTTGCTGGTGGAGAATTACCAGTGGTTCATTCTTTCTCTCTTGGCATACAGTTAACAGGCTGCCCTTCCACTTCAAGGGCTGGAACATTGATGGATGACTTTGGCACCTTCAGTGATGGTTCATTTCCAAGCTCTAAATCTCCAGGGGCAAATTTACTCTGAAACTAATAAAGCGTAAGTGCCATAACGCTACCTCCCTGCCCCCATCCACACATTTACATCTGTCCTTCCAAGGCCTTAGGAACTTCCTCTGGTTCGCATTCAAAATTTTGCATTCTGTATCTCAAGCAGGGCCTTTCTCCAATAGTATAAACTTCAGACCCCGTGAAACCTGGACGTATATCTGCTCCTTTCCAGAGATTTTCTACACCACAGCTACATTCTCTAGGGGGCCACTCTGGAAAGAGGCAACAGCCTCTGAAAATCCCGGCTCTGAAAATCACCTTCCGCCTCCACTCCAGTTTTCTCCAGGACTCCTACAGAATCAGAATTTTGATCTTATCATCAGTGTGATCTTCATAAATTAATGATTACTTTTTATTTCAAATGATAAAAAATATGTATTTTTAATTCATTGATGATCAAAAAAATTCAATTTTTCTCACATGTGAGGTACCCTAAAATATTTTGATTATGTTTTTTCATGAGTCCATATAATCAACTGTTTGCAAAACTTTTCATTGGAATTACCAGCTACATCAAACCATAAACCAAGCAGTTATTTTGAAATGCAGACCATCAGTTTCCAACTCTCCTGTTTTATGTGAGAATTTTTCCCTACTATTCTGATGGTCAGTGAAGCTGTATCCAGCAAAATGATTTTAAGAGCATTTCAAATCATGAAAACATACCCAGCGTCTCTTGTCACTAAGAGCTTTGCCTCAGAGAATTGAAAAATCTATATCAATGTTTTTGTTTTCTTTTTCCTATGCTTCTGTCTTAGGTTGGAATCTTTTATTTCAGTATCCCAAGTTGGGAAATTCTAAATTCACATGATAATGAGTAGAACCAAAGTTGCTCCATATACAATTAGCTTCAAAGAGCTGCCTGAATTTTCGGTTTTGCTATTCTAGAAAAAAATGTATTAATGAAAGTCAGGCTGAACTTTAATCCCATATCCATTAATTACCAGAGATGAGACCAAAGTCAAATTAACCAATCTCTCCTTGCTTCAGTTTCCTTGTCTATAAGGTGAAGATAAAACAGTATTGACGTATTGGGGTTGTTTTGAGAATTTGTTAAGATTTGGAAAAGTAAAATGTGGGAAAACTGATAGTCAATACTCAATTGATATTAGCTGCTTTTATTACTAAAAATATGACTAAAATTATTACTAAAAAAACTATTTTTATTACTTCTTCAGATTAGCAAGTCATTTGTTGGAGAACGAAAGTATTTCTAATCATACTACACTTTGTGTGGGTTTTGATGTGATTATATTTTCATTTAAAAGTTTACCTTCATCACAGACTAAACTAAAATTTTCTCCTGAAATAACACATTATATGGGAGGAATCTTATGATCTTGGTATCTGAACTGTAGTAATATCACTAAAGGAACAGAATTCCTGATAAACTCTCTTTAAAACATGCATTTGCATGTAAAATATATGACAGAAATTTGAAAGACTAAGTGTACTTTCAGGACTACCCTATCCAGGAAGAATAGTTTTAGGAATAATTCATTCATTAAATATTTATTAAAGATCCACAATGATATAATTAGAATTAAAATATTAGTCGAGGGGCTAGAAAGGTGGCTCGGTGGTTACAGCGCTTACCCAGCATGCATGAGTACACAGGTTCAAACCCCAGCACCCACGTACACAACTAAGTGTCAGGGCAACAAAAGCCATGTGAAAAACTCAATAAAAATTAATTCTCTCTGTCTCCCCCTCTCTAACTGTCCTTCTCTCTTTAAAAAAAAAATAATAATGGAAATATAAACCCACACGAGTTTACAGTCTAGTAAGAAAGACAACTAAACACACCTTTGTAACACTGTGCAAAGTGCTATGATAGATGAATATACAGAATTTTAGAGATTTTAAGCTTGAAGTTTCATTTAATTTTAAATATGCCACCCTGTAAAGACCATATTACTCATGTTAAGTTTTGTCATTTATTTTCATGATATCTTATTTTAGACTTTTCAGACTATTGATTACTAAAGAGTTTATCTTTCTACCATCACTACCTGAAGCCATGAAAATTTGTTGTTTTATTCCTTTGAGAAAGTTTTGGTGTTAAAGAAAAAAAGTGAATATTAATGTTTCATTTGCTCCTTAAAGACATTAAATAACAAACTGTTCACCATTACTCAGCAAGTGAAAGTCTCTTAGAAAGAAAATCAGTAAGCCACTTCTGCTTACCAAATCAGTGCCCAAGAAAAGAAGCAAGCTCAGGAGATTAGTGTAAATTCAGATTTAGAGCTAAACCAGCAACTAAGATAGGGCTTGCATTTCAATCAATGAAAGCACAGGGACTCACATTTTGAAACCAAATGCAGAAAGTTAGAGAGCCAAGGTTGAAGGCTACTGATAAAATGGAAATATCGCATATGACTCATTCCACTGTGTGGGGCAAAGCAATTGAGGACTTTCCCCAAGGTGTGAAAGGATGTGCAAGTTATGCTCCCACCCACTAGGTGGGGTACAATGGCTTATGCATCACTGGGTGTGGCTGGGCTCTGACACTGGAGGCACAAAGTCCCAGCAATGCAGTGACTTGGAGTGAACCACATTCAACCTCAGTGCAGGATCAAGGTGGGCAGTGTGCCTCTCTCCACCTCCCAAGGGCAGAGAGTGCAAAAGTGTGGGTGTGATGGTGGTGGGGGGGATAACCTTCCCCCCTGAGTGTTTTAGGAGGGATCGAGAGGACAGATGTAAGTGTAACGTATTATACATCTCAAGTTCCTCACTCCAACCAGAACTGAATGGCCTGCTGTTGTGCAGCTGCCTGAGGCTAATCCTCCACACTCCCACAATCTTCTCAGTCCACTGCCTGAATAACCTTGAAGTCAGGATTTAAAACCCTAAAAATGGAAGCAGGATTACTGGTTGACTGCTGAAAACTTTAAATGCTTCCTGGAAAGAGCAGGAAAAGCTGTGGGATGGCTTGTGATGGGATGAACTGAATGAGGAGGGGGAAGAGAAATAGAGAAGTCAAACTGGGCCCCATATTTGAATAAATCTGACTTCTCTCTTCCTGACACCTAGAGATTTTGTTAATTCTCATAATTGGAAATTATAGCCAGTCAATTGTTGTCAGAGTCCCATTCTCTTTCCCTAACTGAAATTCATCTTTTCTATAATCTCTGCATTGCTGCCAAAGGCTGCTTTAAGATGTCGGTCCACCAGTTCCGCTGGCTTATTTCAAGTCTGGCTTTTCTGGTTGGCAGTCCTGTTGTCCTCACTTCTGAGATTGCACCACAGATAAGAGTAATCATTGCCCTGGAGACAGGGTTCAGCAAAATGCCATTTCCTGGACAGGTTTTAGGCAACCTGTTAATTCAACCGCCTAGTCTTAGGCAGATACCCATTGATTTTCAGTAAAGGTGAATCCTGAAAAATCTATTGCAAGTTGAGAATATCGGAAGCTGTCAATGCATTTAATATACTTAAACTAAAAAGCATTCTAGTTAAGCAACTTGGTACAATGTAGAATATCAGTGTTTTCCCCTCGACTCACAGAGCTACGGTTCTCTACCTTTGCCTAGCATTGCAAAGAGTATAGTACCACATATCACTAGCTCAGGAAAAGTTCCAATTCAACATTCAAAGTATGTTTTCTACTGAATGTGGATTTGTTGCACACCACCATAGACTTGAAAAATCACAAGTTGAACAGTTTTACATGTTTACACTTTTATAAATCAAAGTCTTCCAGGTTAGAACAGAATAAAGGCTAATATTTTTAATAATTACATTTGATATTAGATTTGGAATTGAGAGTGAGTGAGACTCTTGTAAGTCCCTGGGGTCTTAGCCCTATAAACTATATATTTCCATACCTCTCTCAGTTACATTAGGATGACACTGTCTCATCCTGGTGAACCCAGGAGTAGCCATGTGATTTTCTTTGACCAGTGAACGGATATTATAAGTGTCAGTTTTAAGCAGAACCTTTGAGAGACACTGCAGGTTTCTGGATGGTCTTTTTCTTCTCCTATAGTAAATGGCAGTGTCCTCAATAGTGACCGAATAACCAAGTAAGGACAACAATGACATGGTAATACAGGTCAGAGTCAACTCTCAGTGAATAGCAATAAATCTTTTGTTGTTTTAAGTGAGTGGTGAAATTGAGGGCTGCCTGTTACTGCAGCATAGCCTAATCTATGCCAACTAAAACATACCATAAAATACTTCTTGAATATCATGATCTTCCACTTCTAAACTCATCTTTTAAGGAGACTTACTTTCACTAATTGTCTTCAAAGCAATTTTACATATTTTAAAAGCACTAATGGAAAAAGTTAAGTCTAAAGCTAATAAAATCCTGGCAGAATAAAAACAGGAAAAGCCCCAGCTGTCCTCTCACTTCTATTGTATGAATATTTTCCTAAGAAAAAAAATTGCAGACAAAGCACATTTATTACCTACTAATTGTTGGAAAAGAATGCTTATTCTTAGTTCATTAACTCCACCCTAAAGAATATATTTAAACTGACAAACACAATTGTATTTGAAATCAGAAAAGGTAAATAATTGAAGAGTTCCAGTTCCATCTTACTGAAACAAAGAATTCAGCACTCCAGGGCATTTGGTGACATTTTATTAATAGCCAACATCTCCTCTTTTAATCCCAATGGGATTAGTACTCTAATCATTTCCCTGTCATTAATGGAAACATTTTCACCCCTTTGCAATTTTTCTCTTGGCTCTGTTTTATTTTATAATTCATAGGATTACAGTCTCCTTCTCAAGGTTTTAAGACTGTTAAATATTATCTGTTCATTTTTCACATATGAATTAGAATGTAAGATTAGTAAATGTACCTGTTTCTCCAGGAACCAAAGATTAACCCCAAAAGTCTCCTGAGAAGTTGCATGACAACTCTACAGCATGTGGACTTCTTTAGTAAGTTAAGAAGAACAAGTCTTTGCTCTGTCAAAGTCACCTTAGCAATACAGCACGTTTGACACACTGTACCTTTAGCACAGCAGAACTCTCTACCTATTGCTTAGGGTACAGATTCTCTCAAAAATACCCAGAGATAAAGACTGGAGACCCGTAAGTGTCTCACACTAGAGTGAGACACACCACTTCCCTGGTTTCTGTGGAGCAAATTAGCCAAACATTTTGATAATAAGAGAGACTTCTCTGTAGGTCTGAAGAAGACTAGCAAGACTTTTATTTATGTTTTTTCAGCTATGATTGCTACAAAAAATTGATGCAACACTATTCTTTGTATTCTATAACTTCACATTTTAAAAATATTTCACATGTACCACCTGTGTGATAGGCACTGTAACCAACTCACTGGAGTGGTCTCCAAGAATGTAGGTGAGCAGAATCTACACATTAGTCCTATCTTGGTCCAGCAGACATTTTGGTGAAAAAGACAGATCATCAACTCAGCAACAACATAAAAGATGGTAATAGAGGGTGTTTCGGGGTGACAAAAACATGGAGCATAAGCACCTCCTCCCTACTGGTCCAAGAACGAGAGCAGAGGGAGAGGAGAGACTTGTAACCTATCACCACCAGAAATGAAATCAGTCGTGCAAAAAGTGCAAGCACAACTCAGGCTGTTGAAATCTAGAGAAAGTACCTATGAGCCTAAAATTTTGACCAAAATCTTTAGAGAATTAAGGTGGGCTTACACCAGGCGCCACTGCAAAGTCCTTTTGCAATTTTTATCAGTAGTTCTAAAAGTCCCAGTCATGAACCAAGGAACAAAAAGAAACAAGGAGAGGGTCATCAGGTCAGGAACAAAAAGGATCCAAAAAGTTTGTGCAGCAATACAAAAAGTTGCCAGTCTAGGAGTCAGGTGACTCAGCTAAGGTGCCAGTCTCTGTGACCAGTCTTGTAGGAAAATTATCTCATTTAACTGTCACTATAAAGCTGCACAGTAGACATCAGATTACTTCATCCTAATGAGTGAAGTAAGGGCTTAGTTAGGTTAAATAAGCTAGTTCTTCCTGCTTTCCAGGTTTGAGTTGCAAACCACTATCCTATTGCCTATCAGAAGTGTTCATTAGAATCATATAACCAGAGTTTTTAATATCCTGTGCCAGCCAAAACAATTAAGTCCTTTGGGATAGGGCTTAAATATGAGCATTTGAAAAACTTTCTAGGTGACTATAATTTGCAGCATTAAGAGCTATTATGGCCTCTGTCATTAAGTCACTAAATGACTTCAAATAAATAGATCCATATTTATAAGATTTTTCCACTCAGGTCCTTATCAATAAATTGAAGAACTGAGATTACATGTATTTCAAGGTCCCTACCAGGTCAAACATTCTAAAATTCTAAATAGTTTCTATTATAATGAATCCTTCCAAAATATTTGACCTTGGGTAACAGAATATGTGGCCTAAATAGGTTATTAAATACATAGAGCTTATCTTGTCAATAGTTAGAAAATTGATGTATGTTTATGAATAATCAAAAACCATGTCTTCCAAAATCATAATATAAGTCCACTATGGGAATCCAGTAAAGGAGTGAGATAATCACTCCAGCACTATCTAACGTGATGAATTAGGGAAGACAGGGAGAGCTGAAAGTCAATTCCTGTTAGGGATCTCAGATGATATATAAGCCATTGCAGTAAAAATTATGGAAAATTATGAAGCTTGTTATTTTTAGAATTACTATGTAGCCCATATGCTTTTTCTTCCCAGAAGATCTTTATAACATAAAATTTCAGAAAACTGCTAAATTGATGTAGCTATGAAATGGAGTTGGATGTTTGAGTCTCGAGATGGAAATAGAAGCTGGGGCCTTATAATGAGAAAGGGTCTGCTAAGATCTATAGAACATTTTCCATATGTAGTGCAATAGTACAAATAAAAAGAGAAGGAAAATGGAACAGATAAATTAATGCTAAGTGAGCCAGAAATTTGTAAAGATTTATAATTTGGAAAAAAATAAAAATAATAGATTAATGCCTCTAACAAAATGGATTGAGCCCAAAATCATGTTTGGTTTTAGAACTGAAGAAGAGATGAGACAAGATGAGAAGAATCTTGCACTTATGCAATTGTTCAGCTTTCAAATTTATTACAATCTTCAGAGTCATGCCATAGCACCATATTCAATTGCCATATGATAGAAGAAAAACTGTTCATAAAGAAATTCAGATTCTTTTAGTTCCTACAAAACAATAATTGGGCTTTAGACATAACCAGATACAATCTTTCCAATTAAAAAGATCACAACAACTATCCATGGGGAGCATTCATACAGAACGGGTCAGAAGGTGACCTGGGTTTTGGAATGCACTTATCCCTCAGTTTATGGGCAGTAGTGCTGAATCCCTAACAAACAACAGCTGGTGCTTTGAACATTTCTTGTGAATGTTGCATCTCAGACAGGAGCTAAACCCTGAAAGGCATGAACATATCAGTCCAAGTTTGTAGGTCGTTACAAGTCTTTCTTCTAAACAATGTTATACAAAAATAAAATGGTGAGTTCTGGCATAATGCTTACCTTGTCTCATTTTGTGTCAACTTTATAGCTTGTCACAGTGAGACTTGTCTACAGGCATTTCACCAGCCCTTCAACATATAAGCAAATAGAAGAGGTATGACAAGGAAATGATACAGAAATCAATAGTGTTAAAGGGTAGAAAAGGGAAATGGAAGGGACAACAGGAAAGGAAAGGAAAAGTAGAAAGAATTAGTAGTAAATCGATGGGACTGAGGGGTGATGCTGGTGAGATACAAACCGGCCTGAACTACATTTGGTAAGAATCTAGTTTAATTCAACGAATATTTGTTGAGTACCAAAAGCAAGTGTGAAGCACTGTCAAAAGAGCTAGGGACATAACTGCATATAAGGCCTGGTTTATTATTTAAGGAGATCATAGCCCCTTGGGATAAGTAGACACACGTGAATTCAAATATTCAAGCGACAAATCGTTTTTCAGTAAGGCTCCACCAGGTGTCATCTCAAGGTTTAGCATGCAAATGCAACGAAATGCAGTGAGTGCAATGCAAGGAGCAATAAAATGCCACGGAGCAAACGGAAGAGAGTAACTCTTCTACGATGAGATCATGGGAGGCTTCAGCGAGTATCAGACACTTGGGTACCAGTATTGGAATTCAAACTTACCAGCAGAGCAATCTAGATGAGTTTCAAAATCACCATCACCCTTTGCAATAGTGTTAGAAAACACAAGGTTTTTTTTTTTAATCCTGTGACAATTCTCAAATAGAGCTTCATATTCAAATTCACAGATTAAAGCCACTGAAGGAATAAGCTTTCTCACTCCACTACCCGCAAGGATGACTTAATCAGATTTTCCAAATTTAAGACAGTCTGCAACAGGACAACTACTCTATGCTAATCACATTTCTAGACAACTTTGGTTGAGACTAAAAGAAGATGTAAAAGATATCAAATGCCTGCTTTCTGCCCATCAGATACCATGGTGATGAGCTGAGGAATGTGATCACATCGCACTCTGTACCTAGACGGGGGCTCTCATGGCTATCCTACTCCCACAGCTGTTCATGGAACATTAAAGAGAGAATTCAGCGGGCTGGAGTGGTAGCTCAGTGGTTATGGCGCTTGCCTGGCATGCACAAGTACACGGGTTCAAATCTCAGCACCGACGTACACAATTAAGAGTCAGAACAACGAAGGTCATGTGAAAAAACTAAATAAAAATCGATTCTCTCTGTCTCTATCTGTCTCACTGTCCTTCTCTTTAAAAAAAAAAAAAAAAGACAAAACCCCGTATATTTAACTATTTGATATTTGATAAAGGGGGCAAAAGCATAGTGTGGAAGAAAGATAGCCTGTTCAACAAATGGTGTTGGACAAACTGGACAGCCATATGTAGACAACTGAAGCTGGATGCTTATCTTTCGCCCTGCACAAAAATTAAATCAAAATGGATCAAAGACCTGGATATTAAGCCAACAACTTTAAACTTACTAGAAAAAGAAGTGGGGTCAACACTACAGCATATAGGAGTCGGCAGCTACTTCCTTAACAAAACTCCCATGGCTCAAGCTGTAAAGTCAAGAATAAATGAATGGGATGCAATTAAACTAAAAAGTGTTTGCACAGCTAAAGATCTAGTCAAGAGCACCAAGAGAGAACCTACAGAATGGGAGAAAACCTTTGCCTGCTACACCTCGGGCAGAGGGCTAATATCCAGAATATACAAGGAACTAAAGAAACTAAACTCCAAACCCACAAATAATCCAATCAATAAATGGGCTAAAGAACTTAAAAGAAACTTCTCTCCAGTGGAAGTGCAGAAAGCCCATAAATATATGAGAAAATGCTCTACATCATTAGCTATAAGGGAAATGCAAATCAAAACTTCAATGACATGCCACCTCACTCCTGTTACAGTGGCAAAAATGAAAAATTCTAACAATAACAGATGCTGGAGGGGCTGCAGGAAAAGAGGAACACCATTACACTGCTGGTGGGACTGCAAACTTGTTCAGCCACTATGGAAAGCTGTGTGGAGAATCCTCAAAAAATTAAGCATGGAACCACCTTATGACCCAGCTATCCCTCTTCTGGGTATTTTCCCAAAAGAGTTAGAATCAGCATATTATAGTGTTGTGGCTTCATCAATGTTTATAGCTGTTCAATTTACCATAGCTAGACTATGGAATCAACCCAGATGCCCCTCACTCGATGAGTGGATACAAAAACTTTGGTACTCATATACAATGGAATTCTACTTGGCCATTAGAGAAGATGATATTATGGCTTTTGCAGCCAAATGGATGGAGATGGAAAGAATTATGCTCAGTGAAGTATCCCAATCTCAGAGACTTAAGGGCCAAATGGTATCTCTCATATGTGGAAGCTAGGATACATGGGGAAGCAGTATGTTAGACAGCTAAGCTAATAATAACTTCAAATTGTATGATTCTCAATGCAATAGGGGGATGGCTCCCTAAGTTACTTGGAGGTGTAGGTAGGGGGATGGGGAGGGGGGAGAGTGTATGAAGAACTCCTAGGAGACTGAAGAGTGGGAATATGGGGGAACCATCTCAGAAGCAGATGTCATTCCTCCTCAAGATACCCATTTAATGCAAGAGTTCTTCTGGGGGAAACAGCAACAGGGGAATCCCAAGCTGAGCATCCATGATTTGGCATTACCCCTGGATAACTAAGTATATATACATTGGTTATTGATGGTTTGAAAATGTTTTCCCCTCAATTGTATCTCTATATATATCTAATAAAAGAAAAAGAGAATTCAAAACTGGACACTTTGTAGAGACATAGAGTACTAGAAAGGCTTAAATATTATCTAATGTAACTCATTACTTCAAACTGATAAGAAAGGAAGCTGAATGATATTCCCAAGTCAAAAGTGGTTAATAAAATAGCTAACATAAATGACTTCTCAACTCAGGAAGTGATCTGATGTTGGCAGGATTAAAAAAATAATGCTCAATAGATCTGACTATGTTTCTGTTCCAGAGGAAATGGGGAAATGATACATGGGAAATAGTCTCTGAGAACAAAAGTAGAAAGTAATGGAAAAACAAATTACTCACACACACACATACACAAACAAAAATAGGTGTTCAACATCCATAGCCCACCTACTCCTTTAATATTTTAAAGGAAATATTGAACCCAAGAGAAATAGCTCCCATACTTATGCCTGTGCATTTAACAGAGAGTTGGCTCTTCTGCCTTAACAGGAATGCAGCCCAATTTCTTCTTTATGCTTGAAATATTATCAGTTCATGACTAAATAACTAATAGCTGCAGACAAGTAAATCTCAAGAGGCGCTCAAGGTACAGCTTGGATGTTTGTGTTAATAAGTCTAGTTTCAAGGTAGAACTGGCAATCTTGAAAGGAAATTGTTCTAAGTAATTCACATCTCCTCCTTCTGCAGCAGACACCTCTTCCATGAGTGTTTTGCTTATCCTAACCACCACCATCATGTCAGCCAGCTTTCCATCACTGTAACAAATACCTGAAATAATCAACTTAGAAAGAGAAAAGGTTTATTTGGTTCACAGTTTGGGATGTTCCAGTTTGTGATCAATTAGTTCCATTACTTTTGGGCCTGTGGGTAGGCAGCACATCAAGGCAGGAGTACATGGTAGAGCAAAATTTTTCACCTCATGTCTAGGAGGCAAAAAGAGAGAAAGAAAGGAAAGAGCGTGGGTCCCATTATTCCCTTCAAGGGCATACCCTCAATAGCCTAAAGACCACCTCAAAGGCTCCACCTTATAAAGGTTTCATCACTTTCCAATAACAGCTCCCTAGGGATCAAGCATCCTACACATGAGCCTTTGGGGAGCAGAATAACAACCATGTAGTGGAATATGAGTATTCAACATATATTTGTTTAAAATGTCAAAGAATCACTAATTACTCATGATGCTCTATTTTATCTACAAGAGTTTAGTCTGATCATTGCCTTTAATCATACCAGCTCTTCAGCAAAACTAATACTGGAAAACTCCATTTGTGCCCTTCCTTCTTGTTTTGCCACATATTAGCAACTTCTCACCAGGAGAGTGATAGTTGGACACCTTCCCCGTTTTCTTTCTCTCTCTTGCATGCTGTATGTAGCAGCAGAAGGGAAAATCAAGGGAAGTGGAAGAACCTGTAAATTCCACTGGAAAAGTTATGGGAAGGCTGAAATAACTCACCTGTTGGTTAACATAGTTGTTTGTTTCTGTGCTGTTCAAATATGAGGTGCATGCATGCATGTGTGTTCGTGTGTTTATGATGGGAACTAAAGGTAAGGGGAAGAAAACACTCAACATAGAAGTGGAAATGATAGAACTTTGAAGCAGTTTCTCAAAGGGTTTGTCTTGGATCATTAAAATATCTATGAAAAAGTGACAGAGCTTGGTCATTGCTCTTAACAAATGGGTTGAATGAAGTCTAGAAATTTCAGTGACTTTCCTGATATAAAATGGACAAATGGACTAAGGATAGTTAATGTTTGTTGCTTCCAAGATTATCAATCCCACCTTGTACCTAATGCTTTATCAAATTCTATTTAACTGGTGTCTTTAGACATGCTCTTGATTTACCTTGGCAAATATTTTATTACCTCGCTAGGCAATAAGCTCCTTTAAATCAGAGACTATCTGCCCTGTTTCTGCTGTACTTCTATACTTATTACTATTTTGTCCCTTTTGTCCCACTATACACCTCTCATAGAACACCTAGAACATGGGCACAATCAGTAAATATTCAGGACCTGAACTCAAGTCACAGTGCCTTCTCTAAAGCAGTATGTATGTATGTAGGTAGGTAGGTAAGATATTTATATGATATGATTATATATATATGGCTAATACTTCCTTTTGTGATCACAATATGCTCCTAATTTTTATATTCACATTGTCTTAATTTCATATCTGATAATCTGACAGTCTTAAAGATTGTGATGCAAATCAGGTTTCTCAACAAATAACTTTTCTGATTCACTCCTATTTTATTAAAATACGAGATGAGAAAATTCTTTACCTCTCAATCCTAACGAAATTCTAAAATATTCAATATTTCTCAGTTTTTCCTTCTATTTCTTCCCTCAACATTAGAAAATTTTTATTATTGCAAATTCTGAGGAAGAACATTGGACTAAAAGTGAGAATGTTTCAGGTAAGTCTTGCGTCTATTTATCCTGGATGCTGTAGCAATCTCAATAAGCATGTGCCATGTTCGTGGCCTGGTGGGTGGATCAGCAGTCAAATGAATCAATGTCACAACTTATCAATCTATTTTGAACATATCACTTAGTTTTTCGGGAAACTTTGTTGTCATTTCTACAACAAGAGTGTTGTCTTCTACCATCTTAAAATTAAGGGAAGGGGTTGGAGCGGTGGCTCAGCGGTTACGGCGCTTGCCTGGCATGTGCAAGTACGCGAGTTCAAACCCCAGCACCACGTACACAGTGAAGTCTTGGAGCAATGAAGGCCACATGAAAAACTAAATAAAATTGATTCTATCTCTCTCTCTCTCACCATCCTTCTCTCTTTAAAAAAAAAATTAAGGGAAGTATCAAGTACTTACCCCATGCCAGGTATTTTAAATACATAACATATAGACTTGTAAATATACGAAGAATGATATGGATGTAATTTGGTCATACAGTAATAACCATTAACTCCATAACACACTAGAGGAAAATTGAAATTCACCAGTGTAACTGACCCTAGGTCACAGAGTCAGAAAGTGTCTGAACGGATTGTCAAGCCCACGTCAGTCTGTTCCCAAAGCCAATGCTCTAACCTCCCTCTTACACTACTTCTTATTATCCTTCTAGTTTTATCTCTGTAGGAACTCTACAGTGTTAATCTTGCTTGGTTTAGGGAAAAGCATGTGCCAAGTCCTAGTAGCTTCTAGTGTTCTTCAGTGTCTTTTTTTTTAAGAAGCACGCAGACTTAGAAGAGGTAAGGACTGTTTTCTATAATTAACAAACTAAAGGAATGTCAGGTTACAAGAACCACAGATAAAGATCTCAATTTAAGCATATGTATATTCTCAATGCTTATTCATAGTGGACACTTTGGGGTCACTTGCTGAATGTCATTTTAAATCCTGCATGGAGTTCTACACCATGGGTCAAGAGCCTTCTCTTTTTCTCTCCCTGATTCGCTGAAAGTTAATTATTCTAATAGTCTGACACATATCTGTATTTCCAAGTAATCTCCTAAGTGTGCCCTGCATCCATTTTGCTGTTCTCTGCAGCTTCCCATTACATTAGCTATGTTCATTTTAATGCTTCCTGCAACCTACAAACCAAAGGTTGGTGACAGGAGGGTAATCAGACTGCATATCCCTTAATCTTTTCTGCCTGTGCCCAACAAAATATAGTTTTAAAAAATGGTGTGTTCTACTTTTAGGAAAGTGTCCTAAATGCCAGAGATGAATTATAGAGATGATTTCATAATCACTTTCCATACTCTTTCACCTAGTTTGAATATATCTTCCTTCTATCAAAATGAACTTAGAAATAGGAGGAAGGAACTTATTCTGCTCTTCTGAAGAGGTGATCTCATATAAGAATATCACAGTCTCTTTAGGATTTTCTAATAAAATGCAGCTGAAACAAATGGGATGCATTACTGAGAGCTTCGAGATTGGTGGTGAGGAACTTCCCTTGCAGGATAATCCTAGTTAACTAAATCGTTTCCTTCCCATGTCAGCACA
Source organism: Aplodontia rufa (assembly GCA_004027875.1). Classification (NCBI taxonomy): domain Eukaryota; kingdom Metazoa; phylum Chordata; class Mammalia; order Rodentia; family Aplodontiidae; genus Aplodontia; species Aplodontia rufa. The sequence goes on from PVKS010017499.1 coordinate 24,904, forward strand.
TGCCCTTTGGCTCAATCCTGGTCCTTAGCAATGAGCTTTGTGTTCCTTCTACATTCATGCTGTTATCTTTAGACAGTGGATGCTTGAAATGATGATGATCAGAGGATGCTGTAATATCACAATAGTCAAGAAAAATCAACTAACATGTAATAGCCACTCTTCCAATGATAAGAAAACTAACACATTTTAGAATCCATATCCGATAACAAAGATTAAAACGAAAGACAACCATAGAACAGACTCTTAAATAGCCAAAAATCCAACTAAATAGAACAACCTATTTACCAAAAAAATCTAGTTAATCATATTCTAGTGCATTTCATACTTGAATTCACAAGATCAGAACTATCCTGCTGTCACTGAAGTTAATTTTGGGTTGATTCATGTACATACAGGTATTAGGAAGAAACCAGGCCAACTGCTCTGCAGAAAGCTGGTAGATTGTTATGGTTGCTCTGCTCACATGGAGGGAGGCAGGAAAGGAAAGAGGATAAAAAGAGGCATAAAGGCCTCTGGGGTCAGATGCCAGCTTCTATCGAGGTTCATTTCACACTGCGCCACTTATTCGACCTGACTACACCATAGCAGAAAGCATGATGCCACAAGCCAGATGTAAATATTCCCTTTTGGAGCTGTCAGACATTTTTGGTGGTTCACCAGCCTGACCTTCAAAATCATGTTCATGACATTTATCTCAAGCCTAAAAGTTCCATGCCAGAGAATTTAAACTGTATAAGCATAGAAATGGCAAGCTCTTACATCAAAGTTCAAATCTCGATTTAAAAAAAAAATTTCCCATCACTTAATTTTAAAATCCTGCCATTTTTATAGGTAAGGGAATAGAGGAAAAAGAAAAAATTATTATTTCATGACATCAAATTATAGCAACTGAAATTTAGAATTGAAGCTGGGACATTAAATATTTTTTTAAATTTTTTATTCAGAAATTTATTTGTTGAACAATCACACAAGCTTCTAATGAAATAATATAATATATAGATTCTGAAAATTAGAATTACCCCCAAAAGCCCCCCCAATTACCCACCTTTATCTCTCCCCTCCCCTTTGGTTGTATGACATTACACCTTATCCAGATTTAAAGCATAATACTAGACCTCCTTTTCAATGGCCAGGGTCTAGCTCCAGCCTCCACAGATGAGTGAAGACATGCGACCCTTGGTTCTCTGGGTTATGCTGATTTCACTCAGCATAATTTCTTCCATAGACATCCATTTACCTTCAAAGGCTGCAATATCATTGTTTCTAATTGCTGAGTAAAATTCCATGGTATATATGTACCACAGTTTTTGGATCCATTCATCCAGTGAGGGGCATCTGGGTTGTTTCCATAATTTAGCTGCTATAAATTGAGGTGCTATGAACATAGATGCTGCTGTGTCGCTGTAATGTGATAATTCTAAATCCCCTGGAAAAATACCCAGAAGAGGAATAGCTGGATCATATGGTGAGTTCATCCCTAATTTTTTGAGGATTCTCCACAGTGCTTTCCAGAGGGGCTGTACCAGTCTGCAGTTCCACCAACAGTGTGCTAGTGTTCCTATCTCTCCACAACCCCTCCAGCATCTATTATTGTTTATATTCTTTATTTTCGCCAATCTGACTGGTGTGAAGTGATATCTTAATATAATTTTCATTTGCATTTCTCTGATTACTAATGATTTAGAGCACTTTCTCATGTATTCATTGGCTTGATCAATGTCCTCTGTTGAGAAGTTTCTATTTAGCTCTTTGGCTCATTTATTGATTGGGTTGTTTGTGTTTTTGTAGTTGAGGTTTTTGAGGCCCTGAAACAAACCCTCAAATATTTAAATACCTGATTTTTGACAAAGGTGGATAAAATATTACATGGAGGAGAGACAGCCTTTTCAACAAATGGTGCTGGACAAACTGGACAGCCACTTGCAGAAAGTTGAAATTAGGCTCATATCTTTCTCCCTGCACGAGAATCAAATAAAAAAGGAGCTAGGAATTAAACCAGCTACCTTGCAACTAATGGAAGACAAATTAGGTCCCACACTTCAACATTTGGGAGTAGGCAAAGACTTTCTCAACATGTCTCCTAAAGTGAAAGATGTAAATATCTTTTTTTAACACGTAAATAGACTTTCAAGAAAAGTCATGTATGGTTTAACTTTTTCAATGTTGACTAAAGAGTCAGGTTTTGTTGGGGTTTTTTTTTTCTCTCTATGTGTTTCTTCTTTATCTTTTTACTCTTTAAAGTGCCTTTAAAAACTCAGTCATAAAAGCAAAGTATTTAGTGGATTTTTTTCCTAAATAACCTCAAGTGTTTTTAGTCAAAGCTGTCTGCTGTCTTTCCTTTGTAGAATCATGAACCATGAGTTCTATTAAGCTCTCCATAAGGAAGACAACTCTTTCTCATCTGTGGTTGCATGCTCAAATAATAGTCTATATTTTGTAAAACTATTCAAGAAATTTGCAGAACAAAATGGCAAGTGCTCCTATATCTTTAGGAATCAAAGGTAGATTCTCCTGTGGATCTCTTCAACTATTTCATCTTCTCCAACTCTAATTTGTCCTTCTCTAAGTCTGATTACACCTTCAAACAGGTCAGCAATAAACACATAGGCACCTTTCAATGTTCATATTTACCCATCTCCCCACGCAATCTCATTTTGAGGAAGAAATTGTGCCTTTCCTTCTCTTTGAATCCTCCCCCAACATTCAGCCAGTGAGTACTTGAGTCACTTGCTAAAGTATTGCTCCTTTAAAAGCGCAAAGCTCCACACACGTGATAGAAAATAGCCCTATAAAGATAGACGAGGCTTTCTTGTGTATGACAAAAATGATCCATCTAACAGAAGGAGGTTCAAAAGCTGAAAGCATATCTGAGTTGTACTGCTCCGGGCATCAGGAAACTAAAGCAGGGCACTCACTGAGTGGGAGCAATGAAGTCCTTGCTGACACTTGCCCCTCACACCTGGGGCCCACCCTGCTAAGTGGGCCAGGAGACTAAAGCAATTATCCAGGTGACTCATGGAAATAAGCCATTTTTAGCTGAAACATCTAAGCAGCTCATGCTAAAGTAGGTTGTTACTTGGGTCATTCAGGCAAAAGCAGATTTTGTTTAAGTTTTCAGGTAGGAGGGGGAAGGGTAGAGCCCGAGTGAACAAAAAGGTCAACAAGAGGCTCTCTCAAAATCTGGAGATTGCTCTTATGGCCTGACAGGTGAGCTCCATGAGCAGCTGAGAAGGGAAAGGAATCTACGTTTCAGTTGTCTCTTATTCTGCCACATGCACACATAGACATAATCTTAATTTGAAACCAGGAGCTTTTGATCTTGAGAAATTATCTTTTAGCTTCAGGAATCAGCAGGGAGAAGAACCCTTGATAGCAATTCACAAAAGATCCCGAGACAAAAACTTGATGCATTAGTTTCATTTGCATTGCTGTGACCAAAATACCTGACAAGAACAACTTCGAGGAGGAAAAGATTGTTTAGGCTCACAGTTTGAGAGTCCATGGAGGGCTAACTCCATCGTTCTGGGCTCAAGGTGAGGCATAACATCCTGGGGAAAGAGTCTCAAATCATAACCTCCAGGAATTAGGGAGAGAGAGGGGAAGGAGCAATAGCGAAGATGAACCCTTTCAGACATACCTCCTGTGACCCACCTCCTCCACCCATGCCCCATCTGCCCACAGTTACCACCCAGTCAGTCCATTCAAATTAGGATGGACTGATTAGATTACATCTATCACAACCCAATCATTTCACTTCCTGCATTAACACAGGAGCCTTTGGGGAGCACCCTATATTCAAACCAAAACAGTAAAGTTTCTGGTCCTCATGAAATTGTATTCATGCTGAATATAATATCATTTCCTGGCAGTTACATCTGTTGTCCATGGGCCCATTATATGCTTTACCTAAAGGATGACTAATAGCCTTACGAGAGTGCATTTCTGACACAGAGCTTCCCATCTTATGGTCTATCCAGTAACTCTGTTCGAAGCCTGCTTTCCTACATGTCCCTGCTATTTCCTGCCGGGCCAGGGACCATTTTTCTTTGTTGGCTATTTCTAGAAGCATTGCTTGGACTCACTCTCTGTAGGATGTTCCTTGTCTTATCTGCATACAATTCACTGTAGCTCTAAAACCATAGACCCTGCCAAAGATGCTGTGGTGAATTGTGCTTTTCCAAATCTTGGCAAGCTCAGCTTCAGTGAAAGGAGACCTAGTGTGATGCCATAGGGGAAAGCAGAGTGGATAAGATGCTAAAAAGGGCAGGGATGTACACCTTCAGGGACATCTCTTGGCCACAAATCAGTTTAATTGTTGTGTCTTTGATAGTTAATGATTCACAGTATAGAGTCTGGAGTTAGATGAGACCAACTAGGAATTCTGATTCTTCCATTTATTAGTGAAATGACCTTAAAAAATCTTTTTTAACCTCTCTAAGCCTCAATTTCCTTACCAGGAAATCAGAATACATATGAATATTTCATGCACAGGTGTTGAGAAGATTAAATGAGATAATGTCTATAAAGCAATGTGTATATGGTTGGTACTTAGTAAGCTTTCTAGAGCAGTAGCTCTTACATCACTCTCATCATCACACTCTTCCTAGTGCTGTAGGGATTATGCAGTTTATTGCTCCCCATGAATGACATTTCTTCTCTGAAATATCACAAAACAAAAAAAAAATGGATTAAGAGTTTCTCTCTTCTTTTGTAATTCCACATCAAGTTCACAGCACAATTGACATTTTCCAAGATATTTAGCCAGTAGAAATATGAAGAACACAGGAAAGGAAATTCCTTCAATTTATGAGTTGGTCTTCATAAATTTTAGTGTTTTTGGTCCCTTGTACACAAGTCCCTTATGAATTTGTATAGACAAGCTTGGAAAGGATGAGGGATTAAGGAAATAACACTCTTCAAAGACAGAAAAAAAAAACAAGAGCAAACTGTACAAGACATTTAATTCATGTATTGAGGTCCTAGGGCTCGGAGCATAGTATGGGTGCTTAATTTATGTGAGGCCCTGGTTTCAATGTCCTGAACTGAAAGAAAAAGCTATATTGAGATCCTGGGTCTAGGGATACAAGTTCAGGTTTTCTCAATGAGATAAAAGAAGGAAGAGGAAGAGGGTGAGAAAGGGAACAAAGAGGAGAGAAGATGGAAAAGGAAATTCTAGGTGGGAAAAGCAGAGGAGAATTTTTGTGTTACTAGATACAATGGCTATTTCTCAAAATTTAGGGAGTCATGTTGCTGTCTAAAAAGCTGGCACAATGTAAGACTATATATTTTATAACAAGACTTTACTAGAAAATTTGGAATTTGGGATTATTACCACCCAGGACACCAAATCTTAGAGAGTGCTTCATAAATATTAGAGTTTGGGATGTACATGTTTAATCTAGCATGAAGTCATTTCCTATGGGACCCCTCCACCTCATCCAGAGCTGTATGTCCCTACCTGTATTGGATGGAACCAGGTATTCAGGTAACACTATCAAGAGCTGAAGAACTTTTCTACAAGTTTTTATACTTGCTGCCAAGTTTCGAAATTCACTTCAGTCACTTATCAACTTTTTATTTAATTGAAACTATATTTGGTTGCATTTCTGCTATTTGGTCCACCTATTCTAATACCCAATATGGCAGACAACTAAATCCAGCAGATTTGCTGAGTATAAACACTTATCCATCAAAATGACTTCAGACTAAGAAAAATGATAGTCAAATTATCTTCTTTGCCATATGTGAAAGAAATGAGAATAAAAATTAAATTGAAGAAGTATGCCTTCATTTTAACAGAATCTGAAGAATAGTGACTTCCATAAATAATAATAGAAAGCTTTATTACACTTCATTGAGTCTACAGTTTATCACATAACTCCCCTGCTTAAAAGCTTTCACCAGTTCCCCTTTCCTTTCTGTCGTCTATGATGCCCAGCATGACTTAGCTACCTCCATCTCTTCAATGTGCCTTCTGCTTCTCTTGCCTGCGTCTTCTTTCCTCCAGTCGCACAAGCCTTCAGTTGATTTTGCCCAAATCCTAACTTACTTCCCATCGCAGGCCTTTTGTATGCAATATCTTTGCTTCTCATCCCACCCATCCCCCAACTTTATCTTTCTTTGTTCTAATGCATAGGCTTGTAGAACCCAGTGCTTATTCTTTACAATAAATTATAATAAATGTTCATAACCATAATTCATTATTGTAGTGGTCCCCCCTTTCTCTGTTGGACTCTAATTTTTAATGATACTGGATATTTTATCTTTCTCATTTTTTGCTCATTTTCCTAATCAGGAAAGTATACAGTAGGTCCTCGCTAAAAATTGGCTGATAAATCAGTGCTAGGGACGTTAGTGAAATCCAGAAAATTATCATCATACAGATTCTTCCTTGCTTAACTAAAAGTATTATAGTCCTTTCATGAAGCCAGAATCGTCATTTTTCAAGACCCAAAGAAAATGCTTTCTAGTGGGCAGAACTGCACAGACTCGGATCAGCCTAATATGAAAGTCTCTCTTCTTTCCATTAAAATTTCCTGCTTCTCTGCCTGTCAATTTCAGCTAGAATCCTACTCACTCCATCTAACCAAGACTATGGAAAATGAAATATTTGCTTTCTAAGGTTAAAAGTTGTATCTTTAAAAAGGAAAATACAACTGAAAAACAGGTTCCTTATCAAATTCTAATCCATTTTCCCTCTTTCATTCTTTTCAGGTAGTTATATCACAGATTCAACTCGGGTGTCCCACCAAATGCTGTAAACCAAGAGCTGAAACAACTCTGCAACTGTCCAAATTGTAGTGAACATCAGATAAAAGGTTTGCTATCTCCTGTTCTCTATTTTCAGAAGCCGTAAATAACTGAGCACAAGTTGAACTACCCATGCAAGCAACACAGTATATTCTGGAAGTCTGAATAGGGAGAATGGTCTTGTAGTTGTAGTAACATAAGTGGAAGTCACATAAATTACGTTCTTTTTTATATATATAAAGAAAGAGGGACACTGAGAGAGAGAGAGAGAAAGATAGAATCAATTTTTATTTAGTTTTTCATGTGGCTTTCATTGCTCCAACATTTCATTGTGTGCATGGTGCTGGTGTTTCAACTTGCATCCTTGTGCATGACAGGCAAGCATCATAACTACTGAGCCACCACTCCAGCCCCATAAATTATATTCTTATCAGTCCATGTTGACCAGAACATCATGACCAGCCAAGCCTCCTCTCATGCACTTCATTTTCCTACCAAAATGGGTATTCTTCCATACTGTTATTATTTGTTAGCCATGTATGGTTAGCACTAAAATAGGAAAGTGAACTGATCCTTTCTTGTGAGACTTTTGAAAATATCTTGCACAATAATCAGATAACTCTTAAACTCTCTGGTCCTGAGACTGAAGACACAGACCCTGTCAAATAAATAGAAGGGAACCTATTCCTAACAATGCAAAGAGAGGTGTATTGATACTGGTTTCCTTCATGCTGTCCTGCGATTAGGTGGAGTCAATAGCACAAGTGTCTTTCTGGCCTCAGAGAGGGTTAGCTAGGAACAGCATGGTTTACACAGTATCAGTTTCCAAAATCTGAGCTTGAGTTTGGCTTCCATTCCCTTGCAAAAGGAAAGACTGGATCATCTTGTCATGCTGGAAACACAGTTAAATTTGACTCAGCTTTTTAGGCTGTGTCTAACCAGGATGAAATGGAATTGAAATATAGTTAATTTGACTAATGTCCTCCCTCTTGCTCCTGGACCTCAATTCCCTGACCTTTCCTAACACACACACACACACACACACACACACACACACTTTGACCTCTTTAACTCATATTAAAATTACAGTTTTATTCTCTTTCTCTCCCCCTTTCTTTGTAGTCTTTTCACTTTTTTTTTTAAGACAGGGACAGTGAGAGAGAGAAAGAGAGAGAGAGAGAGAGAATCAATTTTATTTTAGATTTTCATACGACTTTCATTGCTCTGACACTTTATTGTGTACATGGTTCTGGGGTTCGAACCCATGTCCTCACCCATGCCAGGTAAGCGCCAAAACCACTGATCCACTGCTCCAGCCCCCTTTGTAGTCTTTTCTGATCCCATTCCATCCATCTCTTCTGGCCCCTCCTCTGTGCCCCATGGAACTTGTGTTTATCTCTACAATTTATAACTTATTTTTAATTAACTCTTTGTTTTTGCCTTCAAAAGACCATGAACTGCTTAATGAGAGGTATCATACTTTATCCTTAGATCATCACATCACCTAGTTTTTTTTTGTTTGTTTGTTTATTTGTTTTTCTGGTCAGTAACTATTTGATAAATAAATTAAAGAATTTTACTAAAAGATTTGCCTTGGAATCTCGAAACGCTGACAAAGTAACATTCTTAAAACTGTAGGTAATACACCGTCTTTCTGTTATCCTGAAATCTGCAGCCTAAAAGCACCAACTGAGATTTCCAGGACTGCCCTGGGAGATAGCACATAGCCTGGGAAGTGTCACAGTGGCTGTCAGTACTGCTAACTCAAATATTAAAGGCAAGATCTTTTATCCAAATTGGTGCCCCACTTCAACTTAACAAGTGTAGATTCTCTGTCCTCTCTGCAGTCCTTCTATGGGGGACGGTGCTCCCCCATTCACTCAGTTTCTCAGCCAAGAGACAGATCATGCTTCCTGCTCTGCTGAGCTGTTTCCTTGCCCCTGGCCCACCACATTGCTGCTCCTTGGGAAGCCTTCACCCACTCCATTCACCATTTACCAATGTTCAGTGCACACCCCTACGTTCTATGAAGACACCGCCACTTGGTTACAATTTTTCTCTTCCTGTAGTCTCCACCTATCATCCAAAATAACTGTACTACACACATGGAAAATATTCGAAGTCCCCAAGTCTTTAACCAAACACCATAGTCTTGAATGTCTGATTTACTTTCCTCTCCTCGCTGATTGCTCCAGAGTGGGGATGCAGATGAACTTGGCTGAGGCTAGGCAAAAGAGAACTTGGCTGTGAGCCATGTAACAAAGGGAAGTTGCTAACTCACCCTGGGCAAAGAAAACAAAGGCAGGAAGGATGGGTCCAAAATATCAAGAAAATTAAAGAAGGGTAAAATCAGTCTGATAGATGAAAAAATTCTAGAAAACACTAAGATAGAAACAGCCAGTGTCTTTAGTATTTCCATAGCTGCCCACAAGTCCTGTTTGTGTAATGTCACTCAGCTTCCCCTCATGTTCCTTTCTCACCCTCAGCCATGTCTCCAAAGATAAGCCTGAATCCTCAGGTCCTACCTTCTCTTGTGATACAGAATGGAGGGAAAGTTCTAACGGTTCAGGGGAAAAAAGGGAATTCACTGAAGTCAGAGGTGGAGAAAATTAATAGAAATACACATGGGACAGCTCATCTTGAGGGCTAGAGTAACAGAGGAGAGTGATGGGGCTAAAATAGGAGACTATTATAAAATAATTTCAAAGGAAAGAAAATGGAATTTAAAAATTTAACCTCTTTATGGTTTCTAAAAAATGCAGGTGGAATGTGCCCTCTTTGTGTGTGTGTGTGTATGTGTGTGTGTGTGTGTGTGTGGAGGGGAGGGTATGTGTGCCCGTGTATGCATCCATCCCTTACATTGGGCCTGAATCATGAAGGTTATAGCCTCAATTGGATTACTTTGGAATCCAATGTAGAGATTTCATTTCAGGCAGTGGACCAGACTAAGTGAGGACATTGAGGATGCAGTATATTTTAACTGCTAGCGGCCAGCTCCTGAGTGAGCAGGGAGCTGAGACGGCACAGAACCAAGTTGGGCAGCCCTGACCTCCCACTACTGTTAGTTTCTACAGTCCAGTCCCTAACCTGGATCAACCCAACCATCTGTTTCTGTGGGCTTGCTCCCAAGCTACCAAATGCAGTTGGAGAAAATTGGCTCCAAAACAAATTTATGATTTTCAGCTCAGCTGGACTGTCAGTGCCGCTCAGCAATTCTTTTACTTACCCACGATTGGTTCCCTTTCCTGTTCCCAATAGCAGCTGTGCCAATATTTTATCCTTATTTTTCAGGACTCCAACCCATTCTCCCCATTCATGCATGTGTTCAACAACCATTTACTAAGCACTTAGTGCATTCCAAGCACTTTTGTTAGAGCTCGTGGAAAATGAAAATATCTCTTATTTACAAGGTAAAAATCTCTTCTCCTGGCTCCTGAGTATGGTCTGGCTCTCTGATTTCCTTTGACCAATAGAATGCAGCAAAAATAGTGTTGCAATACTTTCAAATAAGATCTTAAGAAATTTCACAGCCCCCTCTCACTCTCTTGGAACTCTGAGGCTACCATGCTCTGAAAACCCAGTTGATATGCCCTCCTTAAGGATGAAAGACAATGCGACTAGAGGTGCTCCAGTCAACTCAGCTGTGCAGCTGAGTTCAACCATCAGCCCACCTTGCAAGGGAATGCAGCCTCCGAGGGAGCCCCGGTGAGACCATAAGCTAACCACAGACTGAGCAAGCATCATTATGGCCCATACACTGCTCTCCTAGTTCATTGAACATGAATTCCTGAATTTACACACTAATCTAGGTAGTTTCTGATATAACAGAAAAATACTAAAATCTTAGTGGCTCTACATAGCTGTTTATTTTTCCTCTTTTGAATCTAATCTACTACTGATTAGCTTTTTAAAAACTGTGACAGCCCATCATTTTGGGAGCTAGCTTCTTATATTTTGCAATTCTTAACTTCTCTGAGTCCTCTAGTCTTTTTCACTAAGCCAGCAAATGGGAGATGGGATGGAGGATAAGAAGACAAAGAGAGGAAGAAGAGGCTACAAAAAGTTGCTCAGGATCAGGTGTGGGAATTCAGTGCTCTTGCCCCCATGCTGTTATCTTGAATTCAAATGGCCACATCTAAACGCAAGCGTGTGTGAAAAATAGTTTATCCACTCAGGAAGAAAAGAAAATGAATGCATAGCAGTCTGCAATTGTCCTCCCTTCTGATCACCAAGTGGATGCTTCACTCTTTTTACCAAATGTTTTCTGTCACTGGAGAAAACAACTCAGCAGATCACCAATTTTTCCCTGATCTCACCCTTTCATGTAACACTTAGTTTAACTCATAGTCATAAACACACTCTCACTTCAGCAACTTCCTTTAGCCACAAAGTCAAGGTCCTTCAAAATCAGGCTCCAATACCTTTCTCTGGCTCACTCTAAACCACTGTCTATCATGCCCATCAATCTCATGCATGGTCCAGTCCTGTGGGCTGTAACCCAGTTTCGAGATGCTCCATGGACTTTCACGCTCTGCTTTTGCTCCGCTCATTTCTGATTGTTAAAAATTACAGTATAACTTCAACTTTCTCCTTAAATGTGTCTTCTGGGGCTGGAGTGATGGCTCAGTGGTTTCAGCACTTGCCTGTCATGCACGGGGATGCGGGTTCTAACCTCAGAACCAAGTACACAATGAAGTGTTGGCACACGAAAGCCACGTGAAAACTAAAGAAAATTGATTCTGTTTTTTTCTCTCTCTCTTTTTAAAAAACAGTATTTTCCTTAAAATTGCTCATAACATGATCCCATCCAGAAACATCAGACAAAACAGACCACTGTTGTCCCAAAGGAATTTGTTTTTAATTCTTATAGACTACAACTTTATGTTAGAATTACAGATTATATATTTCCTTTTGTTCCTTAATTCACCTTTTGACAGTTACCAAAGAACAAGCATTCAGGGGTATAAATCTTTGTGTCCTTGTTGTATGATATGAAACACAGTGGGAGCTCAGTTAGTGTTTGCAAAGATGATATACATATAGATACAGACATATGCCTACAAGACCAAAAGTATTCACCTGTATCTTAGGAATTGTCAAGGCCAAATCAAATATGTGACAATCTAGCGCTATTAGTTAATTCAGGCAACATAGCCAAGGCAGCATGGATAATCTGACCATTTTGCACTGAAAGAACTATTAGAGATTTTTTTCAGAGCATTAAAAAAGAAAAGTTCCAAAGGATACACATATGCCCTAAAAAAGCTAATGCACTCCATCTCCAGAGCAGTCACTCGGTTTTCCTCTTGCTACCAAGACAGGATGCATTATCTAATTTTGTGTCTTAAAGTTATTTATAAATATGGGCTGTTATTTTAAAAGGAATATTTTTGGTAACTGTTTAGAACTACCTCATTTAAATGCATTAAAACCTGAAAATGTAATACATTTTCAATGCTCAGAATCATTGAAAAATGCAAGAAGGCACAAAAATGGATCTCTTTAGAAGATTAGTTCACATTGCTTTGGGTTTCCTGCTCATAGCACAAAATTTTTGAAGAACGTATGATTTCACTTTGTGACGGTCACAGATACGTTTGTAACATTCTGTTATGCATCTTTTATGTTGCACTCATTTTTATTTTGATGGCAACTTGAATTTTAATAATTTCATATGTGTGTTCTGCTTTTTGGTTTATATGCTTTCTTAATCCTATAGTATTTGAGAGCTAGAAGAAACCTAGAAGTTAAACAGCCCAATGCCTTTATCTTTATGAAATTCTGAAAGGTAAAGTAACTTATCCAAGATTAAGTAATAAGAAAATAATAAGGTTAAAAACCAGGTTTATGGAAGCCACCACAAATGGAAGTGGCATGGTAAAATTAACATATACCAAAAAAAATGTCAAGATCTCTGAGTTGCATGTCGCAGCACAGTTCAATTCAACAATTTTTCCATTTGCAAGAAATTGGGAGTAAACATAATATTTCTTTTCTAAACTGCAGAGCACTGTATAAACTTTATGCCTTCTACAATTCTCCAGAAGCATCTATGACTTTCAAAAATCCCCATTCTTGGATAGCCTGATGAGCACTTTATTTTTCATATCAGCACTATTTCCTTACACACACATATTCAGCAGCCCTCATTAGGTAGAAGGTGCTTCCATGAATAACGTTCCAATCTAACTAACCAACAGTACTGGAAATCTTGCTATGACGACTCCCTCAGATGCAGCAATCACTTTTTTCTTGGTGATTTAATCATTTCCTTCCATTTAATTACTTTGAGGAATAATGTGGGCAAATGTATTCCAGTAATAGACCAATCTACAAAGAGGAGGCTCTCCTCTTGGTCCCAAGGGAAATTTAGCACTTCTGACTGTAACTCCGTATCGTAGCTCTTGTGTTTCTTTTAGCTCTTAAGCCACGTGTGTCACCTTGCCTGTTTGGGTGTAAAAAAAAAAATGTCATGGGTTACACTGTTGACATGCCAGCATTTGTGCACAATTTCTGGCAGTAGTAAAGATGACTCTTCTTAATCCAGGCCATACAGGAAGCTATTTCTTTCCAAATCAAGTCATTAATGCTTAAACAAGCAAACACTGCAGCCAAGACAAAAATCAATTTGTGAAAAAGGGAAGCTTTTTTCCAAACACTCCAGCCGTCGCTGGGGAAAGATGCTTTTAGAGATCTAATGCTTGAGAGTATTACAGTATTAGGTTAGGTTGATCCTATTTTTCTAGTTGGATTTATTTTATTTGAGAGTCAAGGTGATTAATAGTATTGAATACTATCAGCAATGTTTTCACCACCAGAAGAAATACTTTTTCTACCAAATATCAAGCACAAAAATCTGCCCAGTGACCTTCATTTGACTCTTGGCCACATGTGCCTGGGTATCTTCCAGTGACTAAATGTTCTGTGACGGCAGTTTCCAAACTTTGCTGCACATTAGAACCACCTGGGGATCTTTGTAAAATCCCAATGTTCAGGTTGCACCCATTCCAATTAAATCAGAATATCCGATGTGTGGGAGCCAAGCATCAGTACTTTTTAGTAATCCCCAGATGATTGCAATGTGTAGCAAAGGCTGGGAACCACTATTCCATGACATTTTGGATTCATGCTATTTCTGGTTGATAAACTTTTAGAATAGAGAATAAAAAGGGAATTTCTTTCTCTACTCAGACTCCCAGATTTGTAAAATCAAGAAATACTAAAGATATATGTGTTTATTAGGAAATACATTTATTTAAATAGATGGAAATATTTATATTAATGCTTTATAAACTTTGATCTTCCTATTTTAATTTATGAATGTTTTATAAAGCTAATCAAAAGTGTGAAGCTGTGTGTACAAAGATGTCCATAGCCAAGTTAATTAAATTTAAAATAGTTAAACAAAATGCCCTATCCATATGTCATGATTTAGTGAATTATCGAACAGCTATATGATCAAATATGTGTTTTTATTGAGTGCTTTTTCATTACTTAGGAAAATTCTCTCAATATAAAAATAAGTAAAAAACATAACATATGTATGCATACAAAATATGTATGGATACATCTAAGATGTATATGTAAAATATTTGAAAATATATACATATAGAGACAAAGGTATCCAAATACCCAAATGCAAAAAGGTTTGAAAACCTACACTTTAGATTAGAAATGATGTTTGCTTTGGGCAGGGTGCAGGACTGCACAAAGTCAAGGGAGACTTTCTCTGTGTTGCATGTATTTCTTTGTTTGCCTTTCACAATATATCACCATATATATTACTGCGTGTTTTAGTGAGCATTTATGCTGCTGTAACTAAAAATATCTAATAAGAACAAATTTAGAGGAGGAAAAGTTTATTTGGGGGCTCACAGTTTCAGAAGTCTCGGTCCATAGCAGGCCGACTCTATTCCTTGGGACTCCAGGTGAGGCAGAACATCGTGATGGAAGAGTGTAGTGGAGGAAAGCTGCTCAAGATATCACACCAGGAAGGAGAGAGAGAGAGAGAGAGAGAGAGAGAGAGAGAGAGCTTTGCTTACCAAGAACAAAATATATATACACCCCCTACCTGGAAGGCAAGCCCCCAGGGACACACCTCCTCCAGCCACACCCTAACAGCCTATGGTTAACTCACAGATTGGGTTAGAGTTCTCATAACCCAATCATTTCACCTCTACACCTTCTTGAATTGTCTCACACATTAGATTTTGGGGGACACATTTCTAAACCACAACATTGTATATCAGTAATTTAAAATAAGCATAATTAATACAAACAAGAGAAGTGTATACTCATACATACAGAGGAAAAAGTGCTACCAAAATGTAAATGGATTTTTGGTTTATTGGACCGTACATGTATAGTTCTATATAGTCTTTGTTATACACGTTCCTGTTTTTTCCAGGTTTTTACTAAGCATCTATTATTTTATAATCTGAGAAATAAAAAATATCAACCCTAAAAATAGATAATTGGGTAAACAGATTCTCAGGTTTGAAGGGATGAATTCACACTGTACTTGGGCTCCTGTCCCACTAGCCAGGACAGTAACAATATTTTTTTCTCAGTTAACTTTTTCCACTTAGGAGTTTAAAAGCATTTTAAAAACATAATTCAGATATTGTTATGCTATTATCATTTTAACTTTTACCTATTTCAAGGGTGTCTTTGATAAAACTGTTAACCTATACACTTGACAGAATAAAAAGGAGGGAAAACTCAAGATAAAGAGACATCTGAACCTTTCAGACAGTCTAAATACCCCCACAGTTAAAGAATCTTCACATGGAGAAAATCATTACTCATCTGCCCAAAAGGAGAAGTGAAAATCCTAGTGCAATTGTGTAACAAGGAAAACAAATGGAAGTGATCCTTATGAGCTAAGAGGGAGAAACTTGGGTACAGCAATGGATGAGAATGGGATCATTGCAGATGATAGGCCACGATAAATCCGATGGAAGCTCATTGGCATAACTTATGACAAGGATCCTTGATTTTGAGAATTTTCAATAGGCACGGCCTCCATCTGTTTGTGAATTTACTTAAAACCTGAAAATGAAGAGCTATAAAAGTAGCGAAGAAGTCAAACGCACCAGTCAGTAGCAGAGGATTGGAAAGCTTTGTATGGGACTATTGCTAAAGATTAGGTTTGGTGAGAAAAACATACGCAAATAAGTCATGTTGTTTCAGAAAAGAATATTATATAAAAAGTCAAGCAAACTTTTCTGGGATCCAACAGGTCCATTCTGACATATGCCAAAGTAGTGTTTACACAACTCAGCATTCCATGAAAGCTGATCACCTAATTCTTCTCCCAGGTAAGCTTTACATTCTGGTTATCTGATTTCAAGAAAAAACAACTAAACCTAAAAGGAATACACTCCTAAGAACAATGTTTTTACACATGGAACATTTATAGGTGCTTTCAGGTCCCACTTTGATTGTCAGAGCAGGAACATTTTCTAGGTATTTTATAAAATTCCTGCTCTAGCCAGAGTTCTAATGCAACAAAGAGGGTGTTCAATTAATGTTGACTCAGGACACTGTCTTGATCTCCACTCAGACCCCCTTCTGGGAAACATGGAACAGCTTCGGTTTCATCTCTCTCTCTCTTTTTTTTTTTCATTAATCCTGAATGAATGGTCAAGGTACTTTCACCCTGGAAAATGAGCAAATAGCTGCTAAGTAAGTAATGAACCTAGTTTTATGCTAGGCAAATATCAAGTTTAATTTAGATTCTCCCCGTTGCCTGATTACATCTTATCCTCTTCCTTTTATCTTTATTTTTTTAATTAATGGACCATTTGTTCCCTTTATGTTTTGCTCCTCCTTCTCACCACTGTTTATGAAAGACTCAACTTTTCTGTCTCCTTCATGGCAGATTCACATGTCACTTAGGTTAGTTATGAACCTCAACTATTTTTTTGCAGCCTATGATATGTGGCTGCAAAAATGTTCTTGGTTGCCAAAGTTCTGCAATTGCATACTGATTTACAGAATGGTTATCCCAGGGATGGACTTTCTGTTTTTGTTTTTTTTTTTAATTTTTAATTTTTGAACAACCATACAAGTTTTTAACAAAATAATATAAAATGTGTATATATTCTGGATATTGCAATTACCCCCAGGAGTGCCCCCCCAATTACCCTCCCTTATCCCGCCCTTCCCCTTCCCACTATATCTCTAAAAAAAGTATTAGGTTGTAAAACATTACATCTTATCTGGATTTAACACATGCTAATAGACCAA
>PVKS010017500.1:0-41888 GCA_004027875.1 Aplodontia rufa
TAGAACATAAACAAAGAGGGTGACTATGTGATCACATAAGAAGAAGGTGGCTAAGCCAGGGAGAGAGGCCCCAGCAGCAACCATCCCATCCCGTACCTTGATCCTGAACTAGCAGATGTCTAAGAGAATCAATGCCTGTTGTTTAAGCCACCCAGTACGTGGTGC
Source organism: Aplodontia rufa (assembly GCA_004027875.1). Classification (NCBI taxonomy): domain Eukaryota; kingdom Metazoa; phylum Chordata; class Mammalia; order Rodentia; family Aplodontiidae; genus Aplodontia; species Aplodontia rufa. The sequence goes on from PVKS010017500.1 coordinate 166, forward strand.
TTTGTTATGTCAACCCTGCAAACTGCACACAGGAAGCAAAAATACAAACATGAAGCATTAAATAGGCTTTTTTTTTTAACATTTTCTTTCTACACATACACCATGCCCTACCTACTTTAACACCATTTTCCCTGGCCTACAGGCCTGTCCTATGGCACTCACCACTGACCTTCACAAATGTGATTCCAAATACGTAAGTCACTTTCAGAGATTCTTGTCTTTGGGGTCTCAGAGTCAAGGGGCCCTCACCAGAATCTGTTCTACACATATCCTTAAGTGACTCCCCCAAGGGGTATGATTGCTGATTCTGAGATCTCGAGTGACGTCACATAGTGCCGCTGAGAAAGGTCCTTAACTTTTCCTGTCTTCTGTAGACCATCTGCTCTGAACAGGAAAATCAGACCCACTGAATCTGTGGAGTTTACCTGGCTGCCTTGGCTGGTCCTCAGGGGATATCACCATAGGATAATTACGTGCAGGGAACACTGGATCTGCCTCTGCCAGGGCAAAGGTGCATCCACTTGGCTCTTTCCCTAAGGGGACAGGTAGTGGCTCTGTGATAGATGAGCAGGATGGAATCCTTTTCTGGTGTCCAATGGGGACATGCGTTATGGTTTGAATGTGTCCCCCAGAGTTGATGTGTTGGAATCTTAATCCCCAGATTCATATGTTATTGGTATTTGGAGATGGAGTCTTTGAGAGGTAATTAGGGTTTGAGGAGGACGTGAGGAAGGGACTCCAAGATGCCATTAGTAGCTTTACTAAGTAGAGCATGGGCTGTAACTCAGTGCTCAGGGGTGGAGTGTTTACCTAGCATGTTCTAGATCCTTGGTTCAAGTCCCAGTAGGAAAGAGAAAGAAAGAAAGAAAGAAAGAAAGAAAGAAGGAAAGAAAGAAAGAAAGAGAGAGACCTGAGCACACTCCTGCTGCCCTGTCTCACCATGTTATGCCCTCTGCCATGTTATGACGGACCGTGAAGGCCGTCACCAGTAGCTGTCACCAATGGTGTTCTTAGAATTCCTAGGTTTCAGAGTGGTGAACCAAAGAAACCTCTAATCCTTTTGTGTGGGGGAGTGGGGGGGGATACTGGGGATTGAACCCAGGGGTGCAATACCGCACAGCTTCATCCTCAGCCAGCCCTTTCTATTTATTTATTTTATTTTTTTGTTTTGGAACAGAGTCTTGCTCAGTTGCTGAGGCTGGTTTGAACTTGTGATCCTCTTGCCTCAGACTCCCAAATTATTGGTATTAAAGGCATGTACCACTGGGCCTGGCTAATAAACCTCTCTATTCTTTATAAATTACACAGTCTCAGGTGTTTTGTTATAGCAAAAAAAAAATGGATTAAGACAACATGTCAACACAAAATCATTTAGGCTCCTTTTAATCTAAACAGTTACAAACCTCTGGACCCATGTTCATGCCAGAGCATTATCAATCAGGAGAGGAGCTTCTGTGGGAGTTTAAATTGAAGCTTTTGTTCCAAGCATTTTTCATGTTTGTAGAATATTAAAATCCAGAACATAAAAATATTCATGATCATCAATATAGTCTTGCACATCCCACTGTTTGAAAATAGAAATTACAAAATTATAGTAAGAAAATCAGTACACAAAAGAGGAAAATGGTCCATTAATAATGTTGAAACTTGTACTATCAGATATTTGGAATAATGATTTTTGTTATATAATATATACATATAGTTTAAATTCTCTGTGAACTAAAATAGGTTTTTCAGTCTATCCTCTTTTTTTCATTCTCTCTCTCTCTCTTTTTCAGTATTGGGGATTGAATCCAGAGGCACTTTAGCTCTAAGCTACATCCCAGCCTTTTTTAATTTTTTATTATGAGACAGAGTCACTAAGTTGCCTAAGCTGACCTTGAACTTCAGATCCTCCTTCAGCCTCACAAGTATCTAAAAGTACCACCATGCCCAGTTGCAACTGTTTTTTTAAACAGGAGCAGACCACATCACGTAGAGAAATCACATAATGACATCATTTATTTATATGCTCATGATCTACTAGGCTTGGTATAGGCTTTATCTCACCAAATTCTGACCCTAACCTACGCACTGACTAAATGAATCCCAAAGAAATGATTACTACTGATTAAGAATATTTGAACGGTTGCCACACCGCAGGCTTTGGCATGCACCCTGTGAAGAAGGGCCTCTCGTTGTGGCACCAAATTGCAGGCAGAGAAGTGGAAGTCTGAAAACCAAGTACCTGACCACAGCCTTGCATGCAACAGGAGCAGAAATGGAGTAGCACCATTTGACCTGGGAGGTCAAGCCAACATATGCCCCAGCTACCTGCCCTCAGGGAACTTTCTAACTGGCTGACCGGTCACCAGTAACTCCACCATGACTGCCCATGTTTGAGATCACCCAGACAAAGAGTGAATGAACTTCAGAACCCTCTGTGGGCTTGTGGGTCTGCTAAGGAGGAACCACAGCCATCAGCCATGGACTGCTGCAGAGAGAGCTCCATTCCTCCAGGGAAAAGACCACGAACAAGGTGCTCACTGAGCAGATTCACAGGCTGACTAGCAATGGGCGAATCCTAGTGGATGCCCTGTGTGAAGCTCCAGAAAAGAACCGCACAAGGCTGACAGCTCAGTACCCTCCGTGTCTAATGTTGTCATTATCGGAGATGGAGAGAAGGGTTATCCTCTCACAAGTGATCCGAATCTTCCAAAGCCCCAAGCTGGGAAAGAGGAAGACTCCCCAAACTTTTGACCGGAAGTGGGCTGCCCAGGGGGTAGGGGCAGTTCTTAAGGCAAAGGGGATGACAGTGGTGGGAAGTTGCAAGGGTATGGGCAGATAGCTGTGGGCAGCCCCTGCCCCCACAGGCCTGTTCCTTAGCTTCTCATTTATACCCCTAGGAGCTCTGGTAGCTGCTGCATTTATATTTACACAACCGGAAAAGCAATGTGTGGTCTCTCCCAAACATTTGGGTGATCTTGGTAATTACACAGCAGCAGAAAAGGAAACTCCATTTGTGATCTCCTAGCTGGGGATTTTTATTCGTATTTTTTATTTATTTTATTTATATTAATTTATATTTTTATTTATTGAGAGGAGTGTCATTGCAGGCTGTGTTTCCTCAGGCCTCTCCTTTCTCTGCCAGGACCCGTCAGCCTCTTCCCTGCCCGCAAGGGCTCGCCTGTGCTATCTTGCTGGGCATAAGCCAGTTCCAGTTAGTGCTGCACACACCCTCAGTTCTGAGAGGCCCCCAGGGGTGCTCCCTGGACCTGTCCTGTGTTCTGCCCCCAGGACGTGCAGCTGTGACCCGTGTCACACAGGCGCTCCGTTCCCGCAGCCCCTGGACTTTCAAAGCGCTCATTCCCCAGGTGAAAGGTTGCCAGCCCTGTCCTTATGGTGTTTCTGATGTTTTACAGTGCTGCCGTCAGAATAATCCCCAGCACACAGTGAGCAGCAAAAACAGAAAAAGCCCCATCAACACAAAAATGGTGACTAAGTCCAGAAAGCAGGGTCTGTCTGCGCAGGAGCCTGGACATTTGTTTTATGTTTATTTGTTTTCCTTTTCCAATAAAAAATCTATTAGGGAGGGATTTCAGTAATTTCTTAAAAGAAATATAAATCTAAATTCATATAAATAAACATTTAAAAATTTGTGTGGTATATAATTTGATTTTCACATGAAATCATCTTGAAATGGCAAAAAAATATATAATTTTTAAATAATGGTAAAATAGTTCATGTTCTCTCAAAATATTAAATGGCCCACAGAATTATTTAAAACATCTAGACTTGTAATATAAATTGCAACCATGTCTGGCATTTTAATTTCACTTTTTAAAAAAATTTTTTTATTTTTTTAAATTTAATTTTTTTTAATTTTTGAACAACCATACAAGTTTTTAACAAAATAGTATAAAATGTGTATAGATTCCGGATATTACAATTACCCCCAGGAGTGCCCCCCCAATTACCCACCCTTATCCCTCCCTTCTCCTTCCCACAATATCTCTAAAAAATGATTATGTTGTATAGCGTTACATCTTATCTGGATTTAACACATGATAATAGACCAACTTTCTCACTGGCCAGGGTCTAGTCCCAACCTCCACAGATGAGTGGAGACAATCGATCATTAGTTCTCTGGGTTAAGCTGATTTTACTCAGCATAATTTCTTCCATAGCCATCCATTTACCTTCAAAGGCTGCAATATCATTGTTTCTAATTGCTGTGTAAAATTCAACATAGTCTTAAGTAATGAAGGGGTTGGTTGTTACACATTAATACATTCACATGTAATGACAATGTAACTTGAACCCAATCCTTACCCAGGATATCCCTCCTCCCGCCCATTCCCCAGTTTCTTACCTCCACTGCATTCCCCCATTACAGATATTAACGTATATATACATACATAATAATTTTTTTTCAAATGTTCTAGTTTTTAATGGCTGTATGAGTATTATTTGGCTTCTTAGGGGAGTAAAATATGCTATGCAGTATTTGGAGCCCCCCTTTTTCCTCCCCTTCTTCCCTGATTCTCCCCCTTCTTCATAATTAGACTTCCCCCGAACATGTCTTATTCCAACTTTGCTGAGTCTATTACATAAACTTGACTATCTTTCACCCTATCCTTAATTTTAGACTAGCTTGCATATATGAAAGAAAACATTCAACCTTTGAGTCTCTGAGTTTGGCTTATTTCACTCAGCATAATTTTTTCCATGTCCTTCCATTTACCTGCAAAAGCCACGATCTTGTTCTTTTTAATAGCTGAGGGGAACTCCATTGTAATATATATATCACATATATGTATGTATAAATCCAGTTTTGGGATCCATTCACCCAGTGAGAGGCATCTGGGTTGATTCCATAGTTTAGCTATTGTGAATTTTGCTGCTGTAAACATTGATGTAGCTGTGTCACTGTAATATGCTAATTTTATTTCTTCTGGGAAAATACCCTAAGAGTGGGATAGCTGGGTAATATGGTGGTTCCATCCTTAGTTTTTTGAGGAGTCTCCATACTACTTTCCAGAGTGAGCCTGGACATTTGTATCAAGGCTTGAAATTTTGTTCTTTAAAAGGTGTTATGGTTTAGATAGGAGGTGTCTCCCAAAAGCTCATGTGTGAGACAAAGCTAAAACAGTCAGAGTTGAAATGATTAGATGATGAGAAATGTAACCTAATCAGTGGATTAATCCTCAGATATGGACTAACTGGGTGGTAACTGTAGCAGGTAGGCTGTGGCTGGAGGGGTCCCTGGTGGTTCACCTTTGGGCATTTACATTTTGTGCCTGGTGAGCAGAACTCTCTTTCTGCTTTCTTATTGCCATGTCTTGAGCTGCCTTCCCCTTCATTATGATGCCCTACCTCACCTCAGCCCTGGAGAGTCAGTCATGTATGGACTGAGACCTGTTTTTTTTTTTTTTAAACTGTGTAAAATAAAAGACAAATGATCAATTCACCAGGTGCAAGACATACACCTGTAATCCCAGATACTCAGGAGGCTGAAGCAAGAGGATTATAAATTCAAGGGTATTCTCAGCAATTGAGAGACCCTCAGTAACTTAGTGAAACCCTGTCTCAAAATAAGAAATAAAAAAGGACTGGAGATGTAACTCAGTGATAAAGTGCCCCTGGGTTTAATCCCTAGTACAGAATGAAAAATAAATAGGCAAATGATTGAGATATTATTACTTTAGTATTTGGTGAGTGTGTTGAAGGATTATAAGTTGGTAGTAAAAGGGTGGGAGGAGGTAAGGGTGGGAGGAGGTGAGGGAGCGGGGCATGCTAAGGAATGACATTGGCCAAATTGTTATACTGTATTAATGTGTAAATGTTGTAACTACAAATCCCATCATCATGTACAACCATAATGCATCAATAAAAAATGTGAAAGACAAAAAAAAGTGCTATGTAGAAGTTCAGGAGGGTGGAATAAAAGGAAAACAGTAGAAATTGTGGAGATTGGAGGTCCTTTTTTTTCCTCCCTTCCTTCCCTCACCCCCACTCCCCTTGTTTTTTTTTTTCTTTTTTTTTTTTTTTAGTTTTCTTTTTCTAGAGAGTGAGAATCTTACCAGGAGCTCTGGGCTCTGGAGGGCAGCCGCTACAGGACCTGGCATCTCTTCAGGGTTCCACTGGGACACTCTGGCTTGCTCCCCATGGCCCTGAGGAACCTATAGCAGCTCTGGACTTCACACCTTCAGCAATGGCCGCAGACCACAGAAGCTGTGTTCCATTCTTGTTCAATTAGTAAGGGTGAGGAAAATAACCCCCAAATCCCCATAACAGCCTTAACTCATGTCCTCTCCAGCGGACTTGCTGGGGCTGAGTGAGCCCCCACTCCTTGGAGACACAGGATCCTAGCTTCTGGAATAACATTGGGCTATCTTAGCCAGGAGGAGGTGCAGGCAGCAATGGTGGCCACTCCACTGGGACAGTGGAGCCAGCCAGGTCTATGGGGCTGGACAGTTATTTTGGGGAGCCTGGGACTGTAACTGAGCTGGTGGGCTCAGTTACAAAAATAGGCCAAAGAGAAGCAGCAAGAAGCAGGACTTGAAGGGGAATTCCAGAGGTGAGACCAGGGCTTCTTAAATCCCTCCAGGTAAGGGCAGATTGATTTCCTATGGGCTGACCAAGTAGGAGGTCCAGAGGATTCAGAGCCCAACAGAAAAAAAATATTATTTGTTGTGGGGGTAATGGGATTGAACCCAGGGTTTCTTAACCACTGAGCAACATTCACAGCCCTTTTTGATTTTTTTTATTTTGAGGTCTCAATAAGTTGCTTAGGGACTTGCTAAGTTGCTGAGGTTGACTTTGAACTTGAAATCCTCCCTCAGCCTCCTGAACTGCTGGGATTATATGCATGCACCACCGTACCTGGTTAGAAAAAAATATTCTTGGTGTAGAAGGCTCATGGGCAAAGTCCTGCCTTAGTGTGGGTACTTAGGGGGTTCACCTCTAGCTACCAAAGGGAAGAGTGCTTTTTCCTCCCTCCCCCTTCTCTATCTTCTCTTCCCTTCCTCCATCCCATCATTCTTTCCTTTTCTCTCTTTTTCCATCTCTCCTTTCCCCTTCCTTCTTTTCCTTTCTTTCCCTTGTTTCTTTTCTCTTCCCTCCCTCCCACCCTCTGTCTCTTTCTCTCCCTCTGTTCCTTTCTTTTCTCTCTTTCTCTTATCCCCTCTTCCCTTCTTCCCCTCAGCCTCTCTTTACTCCATCTCTTTTTCTTTCAGTTCAAACACTGCAAAAGTTACCAGCTATTGACATGGAAGGAATGTTACATTAACTTTTTTATAGTGCCAGGAATGTGTTAGATCTTTTTAGATTCTCTCTCAAAGTTAGCAGGTTTTGAAAAGCATCTCATTTTGTTTTGTTTCCCCAATTGAGGTCAGGAAGTGCCTGAGAAGGATCCATGAGGATGAATATTCAGTGCCTAATTTCTGTAGGAAACAGGAAGTAAAGGGACAGAAAACTGACCTGCCGTGGCATACTCTGGGCAGTTTTAAAAGCTCCAGCTCCTCTACAGCTTCAAAAATAGCTCTGTTCGCTTTGGGAACAGTTGGGGGATTTTCTAAAATCAAAAGCAGCTGCTTCATCTCATTACCCATTAGGCTGACCTCCACGGGCTCACTGCAGGAATCTCAGAGCCTGGAAAGTTCCGCTTAGGAAGGCCTCATTTTCCAGTGAAAACAAGTAAGGCTTCCTTCACATTTGTTTACATTTGTTTTTGAAACACTCCTGACTCCTTTGAGTCAGTGATGAAATCATTAATGGGAACTATCTAAGAACATAGTCCTCTCTATACATCTCTAAACCTGGGTACAGCTGTGTTGCCAGGTTATACTGGAGGACAGGGGATCTCACAGAACACCCCTCTTGTCCTTCACATTACAATTCAGAACTACAACTGATTATTTTTATTTATTTATTTTTTATACCCAGAGGTGCGCTCAGCCACTGAGGGACATCTATAGCCCTTTTTCTTTTTTCTTTTGAGACAGGGTATTGCTAAGTTGCTTAGGGCCTCACTAATTTGATGAGGCTGGTTTTGAATTTGAGATCCTCCTGCTTTGGCCTCCTGAGTTGCTGGAATTACAGCAATCACTGTAGAGGGAGCGTCTGCTACCCACAAACTCAACATGTGATCTGCAGATGTCTAGAATCAGAAAGGAAGTGTCATGAGGAAGAGAGATCAGAAAAGAACTCAAAGCAAAAGCTGGGCCACAGGTATCTCCTATTCTGTCATCTGGCAAGCAGGTCCCATAGGTGTGGACCAACACGTTGTGTTCTGATTCTCATGGGTAGCTGGCGTACAATACTTGCTGAAAAATTAATTACAGATTATGAAATCCTTAGTTGTTTTCAACCCAGGCGTTTCTACCTGGTCCTATTCATCCTTTACTCTTCCTGACAAAACAGATCAATATTAAGGAAGTGTGCCTTTTTAGGGGCGGTGTTGGTGCTGAGGATTGAGCCCATTGCCTTGCACGATGCTCAGCAAGCATCTACCGTTGAGATACATCCCCAGCTTTCTTTATTTTGTTTTGAGACAGGGTCTTGCTGAGTTGCTTAGGCTGGCCTCAAACCTGTGATCCTCTTGCCTCAGCCTCCCAAGTCTCTGTGATTGTAGATGTGTGCCACTGTGTGTGGCTACCTGAAGTGTCCTTTGAGGAAACAATAAAGACAGAAAGACAGCTCTAAAGGAGATTGTATAACTTACTAAGTAGAAAAAGGAATGCACTGGTCCCTTGCCTTGGGATAAAGGTAGCACACGAACAGCATTGGCTGTTGTTTAGAAAGGAAGTTGGGTTCCTTGGTAGCACAGAAGGAAAAGGGTGACCCCAAAGTCAGGTCTGAAACACAGGCTGAACACTTCTTAGTGGATGTATGTGTCCCCTGCCCAAGGTCCTCCAGAACAGGCTTGGCTGGACTGACTCCACAGTGAGACTCTACAGAGCCCAGTGGGCAGGGGAGTGTGTAATGTCCACAGACAGTAGTGTTCCTGATTAGCCTCAAGACCATCTGACAGTTGTGGTTGCTTGTCAGTTTCTTCTGGTGGCTTAGGCTTCATGGTCTGGGATGCCCATAAAATGTTTCCCATCAGTCTTTGGCATGTGCAGTACCCACGCACACAAGCCAGCCAGTGGAGGGGATTTGCAGACTAGGGCTGGAGGAAGCAGGGGGTGCAGAAACAGAGAAACTGCAATGCAAACTAAGAAGGTGTCCAAGCAGCCTCTCGGTTCTTTCCACCCAGAACAGCTGCCTCTGCTGCTGGGCTCAGGGATATTCAGATGGGGGAGGTGCAAAGGGCAGGAGGCCAGGGAAGGAACCATACCTCCCATTCCTTACCTTTTTCCAGTACTATGGTTTGAATGTGAGGTGTCCCCCATGAGATCATGTGTGACGATGCAGGAAGGCTAAGGTGAAATGATTGGGATATGAGAGCCTTAACCCAATCAGTGAGTTAATCCCCTGATAGGGATTAACTGGTAACTGAAGGCAGGTAGGGCCTGGCTGGAGAAGGTGGGTCATTGGAGGCGTGCCTTTAGGGTATATATTTTGTATCTGGCATGGAGTTCTCTGTCTGCTTCCTGGAGCTATGTGTGTTGAGTCACATCCCTCTGCTACACTCTTCATCCACCAAGTTCAGCCTCACCTAGAGCCCTGAGGAATGGAGCCACCAGGTTATGGACTAAGACCTCTGAAAATGTGAACCCCAAAATAAACTTTTCCTCTTAAAATTGTTCTGTTGGATTCTTGGGTCACAGCAATGAAAAAGGAGACTGAAATATTCAGGCACTGGGCAAGAGTTCCCCAAATCAGGAAGTGATACTTTTCCTTGAAGCCCAAGTTCTAGTGATAAAATCATAAAATTACCTATAAATGGTGCAGGGAATTTTGTTTGTTTGTTTGTTTTCATTCATTTTCAATAAGTTATTGGGTTTTTCTTTCTCTCACTTTAAATAATACGGGGTTTATCAGAGAACATCTGGAATATTCAACAAAAAGAATGAAGAAAAAGATTCTCTGATCTCATCACAAAGAGATAAACATGTGGATTTCGGGAGACGGATTTGCTCAGATGTTAAATTATTATTGCTTAAATATTTTCAAAGTCCATTTTGCATAGGTACTTACAGGAACCTGTGAAAATGATAAGATTCCCTGTCTGGTATTAACAATCATTTTTTTTTCCATACTGGAAATCAAACCCAGGGTTTCACGCACCCTAGGCAAGTGCTCTACCACTGAGCCACATCCCCAACCTGGCAGTCATCATGTTAATGCTCAGACATTTAGTTTGTGCTAAATCCTACTTGTTTGAAAGATTTCATTAATGCTTATGCAAAGTTGAATCCTCATGGATTGTATTGAATGGGGACCACAGTGTGTAAATATTAAATCATGGCATTTAATCATCCAAGGAGCCCTGTAGCCTGGCAGCTTTAGTCTTCTAGGTTGAGCCATGAGGTCTGGGCAGGAGAAAGGGGCGTGGTATAGACAGAGGGCTCCCTGACCTCCTTTTCCTGCAGGGTGGTTGTCCTTCCTGGCCCCAAACTTTGAGGTCTGTGCTCTGGTCTCCGCTCTGGTCAGTGGAAGCTGTGATCCAAAGGAATAAGGAAAAGCCACCCCTTCTGGTCTCTGGGAGAGGAGGTGGATAAAAAGGAGTCAAGGGTAGGATAAAGAGGCATGGACTGAAGGACATTGTCTCCTGTAGTCACCGCTGAGTGGCAGGGAAAGTGGGTCTTATCATTGTGATGGATGACCCTATTGGGATGAGAGGGCACTGAAAGTGGCTGGGGATGCTCAGACATAGGAGGGCCACCTTGTTGTACAGCACTTGAAACAGGTGTTGTGGGGTCAGGGTGATAGCCCTGGTGCAGGCCTGCACCTGTAGGGCTGGGGTGAGAACAAAGATGAACATGTCCTGTTGATCTGAGGCTCCCAGCGTGACTGGAGGAGGGCCAGGGCAAGCTACAATTGGGACACTGGCTAGGGGCAGCAGGAAGGTGGGGCTAAGTTCAGAGAGGTCCTGGACTGCTGAGCCAGCTGCTGAGGAACTGCAGTCACTCCCACCAGATGAGGCCACCTGATCTTGAACTTCCCACCTTTCAAAATCAAGGGCTGAATAAATCTCTTGTCCTTTATACAATTTTTTTGTGGCATTCAACTATGTAACAGAAAGTAGACTAAAATAGGGGTCTTCTGATTAGAGCCTGAAATTTCTGATTCACCCCCAGTCACCCCATGGCTGCTTACCTTGGAGCCAGGCTTCTGGAGCCTACACAGCCCTCTGATGTAGGCTAGAAAGCAGTCCTGCCTGGGGCAGTGCAGCCTGGTGAGTTCATGGCCTGGTGGGTTTAGGTGCCCTTCATGACCTTGGGCACCCTTGTCCGCAGACACCAGTACAACCTCATGCCCACATGAATGGCAAATGAGAATAAATAAGAAACAGCTTCATGGTCCCAGCCTTAAACCCAGGCCACAAATGTCAACCACTCTTCTATTTCTAAGGACACTTGTTTAAGTCTGATTGTTTTTCGGTTGCTGTGACCAACAGACTCGACAAGAACAATTTGAAGAAGAAAAGTTTACTTTGTGGGCTTACGGTTTCAGAAGTCTTAATCAATAGATAGCTAATTCCATTCCTCAGGGCTTGAGACAGAACAGCATGGCAGAAGGGTGTAGTGGAGGAAATCAGGTTAGGACGTGGCTACAAGAAGCAGAGAGAAGCTAAGCTCTGCTCACCAAATATATATCCCAAAGACATGTCCCCAATGACCCACTTCCTCCTGCCACATCCTACAAGTCTGCAGTTACCACTCAGTTAATCCCTGTCAGGGGATCAATTCACTGATTGGGTTAAGGCTCTTAGAACCCAATCATTTCACCTCTATACTTTCTTGCATTTTCTGACATATGAATTTTGGGGGGCACTTCACATCTAAACCGTAAAAACATCAAAGCAGAAGAGGCCCTATATCCCCTATTCTCTGAGTCTATAAGGAGGGCTATAGAGGGGAGTAGAGATAGCATTTGGGAGGCCACATTGGTAGGGAGGGAGTGTTGGTCCCCTCCCACAACTTTCCTGCAGTGTGCTGGGGGTGAGAGGGATACCAGCACATCATGAGTATATTGGACATGTGTTTGGGCAGGAATTTGGGGGATGGCGCTAGGACTATGTCTGTAGCAGTTGACCTGTGGTGTGCAAGGGTCCTGGATTATCTGTGGTGTATTAAGATGGGAAGCACAGGAATGAGCTGGCCTTCTGCCTTGCCACTGAACCCCCCACCCCAGCAAAGAGGCCCTGCAGCCAGCAGCTGTGGAAAAGCGAGTCAGGCTAGGAGGAGAGGTGGAACCTTGGAGCACTGTGCCTCGGGAAGACTGGAAGGAGAGACACAGCAATTAGACTTCTTTAAAACGGAGAATCAAATGCCAAGGGTGTGGCCCAGAGAAGCAGTTTTTGGGAACACAGAGAGGTACCAATTCCAAGCCCCAGGGATTTGAAGCCTGCATTTTCTCCTTTCCATCATTCTTAAAAGGTCTGAACGCAGAGTACAGGTGGGGAGGAGCTATTTCAGAACCATAGCTTGCCCCTGTGCCCCCATGCCCACTGCTCCTGTGGAGGGGGCAGGGCACAGAACAACAGTCCTGTTCCCTTACCCTATTCTTGCAGCCTCTGTATTAGTCAGGGTTCACCAGAGGAACAGAAGTAACAGAACATGAAATAATGTATTTCACATACATATGCACATACATATATGTTTACTATAGAGGATTTATTAGATTGGCTCATATGGTCGGAGGCTGAATAGTCCCACATGGCATCTGCAGGCTGGAGAGCTGGAGAGACCAAGTCATTCAGTTCAAGAAGCTGGAAGACTCAGAACAAGAGGGACTAATGGCGCAGCTCCAGTCTGAGGCAGGAGGCTTGCAAACCTCCTGGAGAGGTGCTGGTGCAAATCTGCTTCAAAGGCTGAAGACTCTGGAGTCTGATATCCATGGCACACCTGCTCAAGGAGAGTCTGGTGTGCAGGGGTGCGAGCGTCCCCCTTCTGTTTCTCCTTTGAGTCCATGCCGCAGCCTGTTGAATGCTACCCACATTCAGGGCAGGTCCTCGCTCTGTTTCCTGACCCACATGCCAATCTTCTCTGTAAACAGCCTCACAGACACACCCAGAAGTGTGCTTTCCCAATTTTCTAAGCATTGCTCAATACAGTCAAGTTGACAAGATTAGCCTTATACCATCCCTCAAGCCACAGGTATCTGTAAGATATCTGCAAGAAGAGAAGATGAGGTTTTATTGATTTTGAAATTGATATTTGAATAACTGAAAAGTGGCCAAAAAGCCCCTATGTTGAAGAGATACAAAAAAGAGGTAGAGAGGGCAGTATGCAAAGTAATTGAAACACTTCATTTTTTTGCACCCAAAGAGTTACAGCAATACAGTGTTAAAACTGAGGATCATGGGATTGCTCTATCCTGGTCCAGGCAGTAGATACAGACAAGTTACCCAATGTCTCAAACAAAAACCCAGGGGCTCCACATTCAACACAGCCCTCTTTGTACCCTCCTGTTAAGGTTGACATAATGGTTACATGTGCCAGTGCTGGAGCCCCACACGCAATACCACATCTCACTGAAACTAGGCTTGTGATAGGAAAGATGATTCCAGCTTGAAGAGGTACTCAAATATGAAGAAAAAAGTTTGTCTTTGCAATCTGTGGAATATAGCAAGAGCTCAACGTATTTAATGCATGAAGTCATTATTTTATCCCACGCACATTTTCTTTTTCGGAGAGAACCGATTCTGGATTTACAATGTTGACCCACAATTTCTTTGTAATTCCTTCCTTAAGGGGTGAAACCTAATTCACCTGCATTTTGGTTTACATATAAAGTGTCCCCCAAAAGCTCACTGGGAGAAAATGCAAGAAAGATTAGAAGTGGAATGACTAGGTTATGAGAGTCTTAACCTAATCAGTGCATTAATCCCCTGGTAGGGATTAACTGGGTGGTAATTGCAGGCAGGCAGGGTGTGGCTGGACGAGGTGGGTCCCTGGGGGTGTGCCTGTGGGGTTTGCATTTTGTCTGCAGTGAGAGGAGTCTCTCTCTGCTTCCTGGTAGCTGTCCTCAGCAGCTTTGCTCCACCACACTTTTCCACCATGACATCCTGCCTCACCCTAGGGCACAGAGCAATGGATTGAAACTTCTGAAACCATGAGTTCTAAATAAAAATTTCCTCCTCTAATTGTTCTTGTCAGGTCTTTTAGTCACAGTGGTAAAAAAGCTTACTGAAACTCCCTCCTCTCAAAGCTGGGGCTGAACTCGGTGACTCGCTTGTGAAGAATTGAACCTGCCTGAGGTGGTGGTGTGTGACTTGGAGACTAGGACTGAAGATGGTCTTGTGGCTTCTGTCTGGATCACTTTCATTTGGATTGTCACTCTGGGGGAAGCCAACAGTGCATCACAAGCCACTCCATAGAGAAGCCCTTGTGACAAGGGCCAATGACCTCATCAGTGAACTTGAAGCAGGTGATCAGGTCCCCAGCAAGCCTTTGGACCCTGCAGCCGCAGGTGGCAGTTGAATGAGAGAATGTGAGTCAGGACCACCAGCCAGCCTTCTTCTGAGTCCCCACCCATAGAAACTATGTGACGGTACATTTTATTGCCTTAAGCCACCAAATGACAGGGTTACTCTGCATGATGCAATAGTGCATTGGTCGCTGTGATACTCCCATCAACATGCACACAAGGCCAAGAATACACCCAAACTGTGCTTGTGTAAACCTCTGCCTGCTTACGCTATTACCTGAAGAGACTTGGAACTTTGGAAAGATCCTTAGTAAAGAGGAAGTGTTGTGAAGGACATTGGCGTGGGCAGGGGACAAGAACCCAGGCTCTAGCCTGGCCACTAGGCACAGGTTCAGGGCACTGGGTGAACCCTTCTCTAACCTGTCTCCCTGCACAAATTATTTGCACACCCACCAGGTATGAGCTATGGTGTAAAGAAAGTCCTGACCTTGAGGAGTTGCTGGCTCACTGGGGAGACAGATGAATAAGCAAATAGCACAGAGGGATAAAGGCCCTAAGGAGGGATACACACATACACACTGTGGAAAGGGAGCCCCAGGCGGAAAAGACTGGCATCCTGCCAGGTTAGGGGCCAGGGAGCCTCCATGTCTGCAGGCTCTTTGGGTCAGAAAGACAATGAGTTTAAGAGGCTTCTGGAAGTGGGTCCATGCAGGCTGTGGCTGGGGGAGACCCAGTAGGGCTGCCTGGCATTGCAGAGGGTGCTGGGTCAGGGGAGAATGTCACCTTCAGGAGGAGGACAGTGGGAATCCATGGGAGGGATTTGAAGAAGGGATGAGAGGAGCGACCCTCTCGCTGGATATTTTAGGAAGAACAGAAGGGAACAGGGCAAAATGGGCGTGAGAGACTTCTGCAGGCAAGATGGGGGTGAAGGAGGGAACTGAAAGGATGTTCAATACCATGGAAAGCGATAGTGAAACTGAGCAGGTTTCGACTTTGTGTTCATGTAGAAATCCCCTGCCCTAAAGATGCGCACATCTTCTGACCCTTCCTTGCAAGTCTGTGAAAGGCGTCTACACCATAGCAGATGGAGAAGGAGAGAAATAATTGCTGAAGGACTCAGTGGGAGCAGATTCAGCCTTGCTCTTATTCAGATTTAAACATTTAAGACATGGCCTGTGCCCATTTCACAGATGAGAATACTGAGGTGTGATTAGCGAGGTCTTGTTCAGAGTGGCAGTGTGAGAATTTAAGCAGCTCTGCAAAGCTGCAGCGTGGGAGATGCAGGAGGTCCCCTGGGGGGCTCTAGGCTTAGCAGGATCTTTTTTTATTCTTTTTAGCACAAATGTACTGTATGTGTGAATGATAAGGGGGGCATTGACAAAAGCTATTAATGCCAAGAGATGCACACACTAGCCTCTGATAGGAGAGCATCCAGCTGACAATATTTGAAAAATCTTGGGGTTTTTTTTTTTTTTTTTTTGGCACTGGAGTTTAAACCCAGGGGCACTTAGCCACTGAGTCATATCCCCAGCCTGTTTTCATTTTTTATTTTGAGACAGGGTCTCACTGAGTTGCTTAGGGTCTCTCTAAGTTGCTGAAGCTGGCTTTGAACTTGGGATCCTCCTGCCTCTGCCTCCTGAACCCCTGGGGTTACAGGCATGTGCCACTGTAGCAGGCTGGAAAATCACACTTTTTAATGTGAGGCAGCCCTCAAATTGCATGAGGGCAGACATGAGACGGGTGGTATCCATAGCAGGGAGGTGATGTTATCATGGTCCCTGCATAGCCTCTTAAGATTCAAGCCTTTGTCTCCAGGTTTGGCCTTCCAGATATGGTAAAATGGAGTTTTCTTTCTAACTATTCATCTTTACCTCTTCTTTTCTTAAAAAACAAACACCAAAAAGTGATAACATCAGCATCCAAAAAAACAAGGAAGGGAGGGGAGGAAGGAAGGAAGGAAGGAAGGAAGGAAGGAAGGAAAGAATGAGACCTCGAACAATGACTTTTTCCCTCTAATTTTTATTCACCACATAAAGCTTGATGTTAGAGGCATGAGGGTTTGAAGCCTAGTTCATCTGGCACCAGCTGTGGGAACTTGGACAAGGAATTTCATGCCTCTGTATCCTACTTTCCTCTTTGGTGAAACAGAAATAATACTACTTCTTCATAGGGTCACAGTGGAGATTCAAAAAGATAATAGCTGGTACACACCTGTAATCCCAGAGACTTAGGAGGTTGAGGCAGGAGGGTGGCAAGTGTGAGACCAGACTGGGAAACTTAACAAGACCCTGTATCAAAATCAAATAAAAAAGGCTGAGGATATAGCTCAGTGCTTGTCTATCAAGTGTGAGGTCTAGATTTAATCCCCAGTGCTATTGGAAATAAATTAATTAATCAACTAACTAATAAATGTAAAATGCTTATACCAGCTCTAGGACATTGTATCTGCATCATATAGACCTATTATTGTTGTTGTTGTTGTTGTTGTTAACCCTAACACTGGCCCTATTTGTGCTCCTTAGGGAAGTCCTCTTAGGATTAAGTGACTGGGTGCTGGGCTAAGGGAGGAAGCTGAGGCTGGTGGTCACAGCTGAGAGTCTTTGCTGGGGTGAATAGTCAGTTTAGCTAAGTGTGTAACAGCTCATCTTGGTAAAGGAGATTTGTCAGTGACTGCTAATGTATGTGAAGTACCATCTTAGCTTGAGCTGCCATAACAAAAATACCACAGACTGGTTGACTTAAACAGTAGATATTTATTACACACCATTCTGGAGGCCAGAAGTCGTCCAATGCCTAGGCAGCAGCATGGTTGACTTCTGATAAAGGTGTCTTCCCTCCTTGCATATGGCCACCTTCCTGCTGTGTCCTTGAATGGAAAGCAGCGTGGTCTCTGAGGACCCCTTTCCTCATCCTCTTCCTCTAAGAGCACTAATCCCATCATGGAGACGCCACTCTCACGATCTTGCCTAATCCCAGAGGCTCCAACACTTAGAACCATCACTCAAGATGTTGAGGGTTCAACAAATGAATTTTTTTTTTTTTGGTACTAGGGTTTGAAACCAGGAGCACTTAATTATTGTGCCACATCCCCAACCCTTTTTATTTTTTATTTTGAGACAGGGTCTTGCTAAGTTGCTGAGGCTGTCTTTGAACTTGTAATCCTCCTGCTTCAGCCTCCTAGATTGAGGATTTCAGACATGCACCACTGTGCCTGGCTAACATGGATTTTTGAGGAACACAAACATTCGCTCTACATCAGGTACCCATTTTCTGAGAACTAGTAAAGTCAGCAGGAAAGTAAATGCTCAGGTAGAATGATCTTCCACCTGGGGCTCTCTGTCCCTCATGCTAGGCTGCAAGGGAGCCCCTTGGGGGCATCATTGATGTGCCTTCTCTGCACATCTGCTTCATGTGGATGACATTAGTTTAGCCTCCTCCACACTCCCTGGTAACAGCTCTGTCATGACCCTACTTCTTCCAGGAGGAGACAAGTGTTCCAGAAACCTTCTCTATTGCAGCCTGCGGTGTGTGTGTTTTTTCTGGTCATTGAACTTCATGCACTGGTCTCCAGTGGTCCCTGAGAAGGAAGAGGAAGGAGCGGTCTCAGCATCATGTTGGAGCCTGGTGCCTTGTTCCCTTGTAGCTTATCTGAATTTCGCTAATGATAAGGACATTTGCAGTGAGCTCATTAGGCCTTGTCCCCTGAGAAAAGTTGGCAGGGGTGGGTCCCCCAGAGCAGCCCTGGGTGGAAGGCGTTTGTTTTTGACACAGAGGAGCTGAAGTGAGAGCCATTCATGGGAAATGCTGACGACCCCTGACAAGTTTACTGAGAGCTGGGGTGGCTACCTGTGTGGAAGATGGTTTGTGGGCTTGTGCTGGGTTGTCTGAGGAGGCAGGGTTAGGATTTGGGGAGACTAGACAGAGCAGTGGGAGCCCAGGGAAAGATCTCAGGGCCAAGCCTGGGAAGGACAGAGGGAAAGATGGAGTGAAGGGTGAGGGTGAGGAGGGAGGCAGGGGCATCCCCAACCATGGCCAGGGACCCCTCAAGTTAGCCCAGTCTTCTCCAGCACCCTCCTTCCAGAGGCAGCAATAGTGCCATCTTTTTTTCTGAGTGAAGAATTGGGCTAAAAAGTGGCAGAAAGGGGACCCATGCCAGGGTGGGGTGGGTGGCAGTGGAAGAAGGAGCCACTGTGACCTTGGCTGCCTTTGGCCTGCTTGTGGTGTTTTTGTGTTTAGTTGAGTTTGTTGTCAAACTTTAACCATCAGGAGACTTACAGAAGCCAGGACTGTTTTTTTGTTTTGTTTTTGTTTTGTTTTGTGTTTTTACCAAAAGCCATTCTGGTGCCTGTAGTCCACCTTCCCCAAGGTGGCAGCTGCCTGGCCTTTGAGAGGACACCAGGACTCTAGCACAGGCAGTGAGAGCCGGTTAGACCAGCGCCCTGTCCTGCAGGCCAGTGGATTCAGGTCAGAGGGCCCAAGTTCTCAGCACCTTCCTCATCGCTGTGTGGAAACTCCTGGCCAGGTGCCCGCTCCAGTGTGGTGATGCCCTTCTGCACCTCCCATCCCAGCCAGGGGACCAGGAGCGAGTTCCAACTGTGTGAGTGTCACCACCAGACTGTGTCTGAGGGGAAATGGGGCTTTTAAACAAAGCCAGTCATCCAAGAGAAGCAATGCCAAATGATCCCGAAGCTGAAGCAGTCCTCGGCTCCATTCCCGCTTGTTCTTCACAGGCCAAGCCCTTCGCGTTGTTTTTTTCAAGGTGATGTCAAGCAGAAACACTTTCCAAGTCCTTGGCAGCTTGTGGCATGGAATGCGTCTCCCTCCCACCTTGGCATTAGCCCTGGCTGTCACTGGGAGGAAAATGAAGCACTCTGATGTCTGACTGCCTCCAGGCGCTGGTCGCATTTCTGCTGCAAGACTTGGGGCCTGGGCAGGCTCAGCAAATATAGACAGCCTGTTTAGAAACAATTTTTTTTATGTTTAAAAGTTTCATAAATAGAAAGAAACAAGTGTAGGGGTGGGGACTTCATTTAAACATCCATGATTATGAGTTTTAGTATATGTGGAGGCCACCAGGCCTCACCGCTCAGCACCTGGCCCGTCCCATCCCTGCCTTCCTTGCCTAGTCTGCATTCTCTGACTTTCCAATTAAATTCCAAAAGAGCTTTTTAAATGACTCATGAAGAAATCTAGTAACAAACAAACTTCGAAGCCCTAGGCCTAAGAAAGCTACCAGCAGTGTCTATTTCACTTTATGTCCTCATACTTGCAAAATGGCTTTCTTCAGTCTTCTTTCATCCATATGCTTTTTTGGGGGGACCCGGGGGACCGGGAATTGAGCCCATGGGTGCTTAACCATGAGTTACATCTCCAGCCCTTTTAATTTTTTATTTAGAAACAAGGTCTCACTAAGTTGCTTTGGGCCTAACTAAGTTGCTGAGGCTGGGTTTGAACTTGTGATCCTTCTGCCTCAGCCTCCTGGGCCTCTGGGATTACAAGGGTGCAGCACTACACCCAGCTTCCTCCATTTTTTAAAATATGAAAGCCTTTGAACTTATAGGACACCAAAACAACAGCACGAACTTCACCATCACACCTCCTACCCAGATCCTTTGATTAGTAACATTTTGCCATATATGTTTTTCTCAATTTTTGTTCTTTCTTTTCCTTTCCTCCTCTTCTTGCTGTTCCTCCTCCTCCTCCTTCTTTTTCCTGAAGCACCTGAAACTTAACTACAGAGTTCATGACATTACATACATAAATGTGTAATAGCGGAGTTCAAGTGCATGTGGTGGTGGAGGTCAGGTGTGTGTGAAGGTGGAGGTCAACTACGTGGTGACAGAGAAGGTGGGGTGCATGTGATGGTGGAGGTCAGGTGTGTGTGAAGGTGGAGGTCCACCAACCAGGACTAGCCAGGGAAAAAAGGTCTTGATTTCAATTTTTAAATAGCACATTCAACTTTTTCCATAGAAGGACCATGACTCCTTTGTCTAAATCAGGGTAGGTCAGAGGAAATAGCAATTTGTATGTGTGTGTGTGTGTGTGTGTGTGTGTGTGAGGGGTGGGAGGTGGGAGGGTACTAGGAATTGAGCCCAGACGCATATTAGAACTGAATATTCGACCCCAGTTATTTTTTAAAAATTTTTTATCTTGAGACAGGTTCTCACTAAGTTGCTAAGCCTGGCCTCAAACTCAAAATCCTCCTGCTTCAGTCTCCTATAATAAGTTGCTGGGATTATAAGTGTGTGCTACCACACCTAACTAAAGTAGCATTTTTAAATCCCAGAGAATGGTGAGTCAGAAGGAAAGGCCACCTCGCACTAGGAGCATGAGTGCTCAAGAACACCTGCTGTGGAGGGATGACCACGAAGGACTCAAGGATCTGTAGATATTGAATGAAATTTCTCTTCTCTGTTTCTCCCTTCCTCCTCAACTCATGCACAAGGAAAAGAAGGAGCAAATAGAAGGTCAGAATTGCACACAAAGCAAGGAATACTTCTGCTCAGCTGGACAGGAGAGACAGGAGTGGGGGAGTAGCAGGCCCTGGGTGACAAGGATGGCTGGTGAGGCTGAGGATGGCATGCAAATGGTGTGAGCGTTGGCCACAGGAAGCTGTGCCCTCCTCGGTGCTGCCCTGTGTGCAGCTTGTCTAGCAGGCCCGGACCCCCGCCGGGAGGTAGCGATGCCCTTACTCTCCCTTTACCCAGTGGGAGAAACCCGCTTGTGAGTTGATAATTGTTATACATAGATTACAAAAATTGTATTTCTGTCAGAAGCAGTAGTGAGTGCTTGTAATTTCAATGACTCAGGAGGCTGAGCATACAGGATCACAAATTTGAGGCCAGCCTCAGCAAGAACCTGTCTTAAAATAAAAATTAAAAAGAATTGGAGGGCTGGGGTGGTGGCTCAGTTGTTGGAGCACTTGCCTGGCATGCACGAGGACCTGGGTTCGAGCCCCAGCACCGCAGACATAACTAAGTGTAGGAGAAAGAAAGACCAGATGAAAATGAAAATAAAAGTAAAATTGATTCTCTCTCTGTGTCTCTTTCTTTTTTTAAAAATTTATTTATTTATTTATTCATTTTTAAAGAGAGAAGGACAGTGAGAGTGAGAGAGAGAGAGAATCAATTTTATTTAGTTTTTCACAGACTTTTGTTGCTCGGACACTTCATTGTGTACGTGGTGCTGGGGTTCGAACCCACGTACTCGCACATGCAAGGCAAGCACCGTAACCGCTGAGCCACCGCTCCAGCCCCCTCTCTGTCTCTTTCTTAAAAACAAAAATTGGAGGTGTAACTCAGAGGTAAAGCACCCCTGGGTTCAATCTCCAATATTGCAAAATGAAATAAAAATAAATAAAATATTCCTTCTGGAATGAGCTGGTGCTGACCCCAGCTTAATGCTCTTTATGTAAAGGAGCCATTCTATAAAAGTGGGCAACTTTCATCTGAAAAAATGGCAGAGAACCTCCAGATGTTGGCCAAATGCATACTTCATAACGCACAGGACTTTAGAGCTGTTGAATAAGCAAGAGAAAACTAGGTGAGAAGCTCGAAAAGCCCCAGGGCTGTCACTCAGTTTGGAGAACTGGAGCTGGAGCCTCTCTTTTGGCAACTACAAAATATGTGCTAATAACATATATCTTGAAGGACTGCCAGAAAATTGAAGTGATGTGTGTGTGAGGCGTGGAGTCTGGCCCAGTCTAGTCCCCCTTCTCCCCTGATGCGTGTGTAAAAGTAGGAGTATATATATGTGTGTGCATATAAGTGCATGCTTGTGTGACTGTGTGTGTAGGTGTGTGGTTTGTTGTTTAAATATGCATGAGTGTGCATTTGTGTATGCATGTGAGTGAGCATAAGAGTGTGTGTGTGTGTGTGTGTGTGTGTGTGCTCTCCTTCCTCTTTCCGAGTCCTGCCATCTCTGGTTCCTGGCAGGTTTGTCATCCCCCCCTTCCATGGCTCGGGCTTCCAGATGGACAGTTCACTCCTCCATTTGGCTCAGAAAGAAGCCCCGTCTCCTGCTGTAACCTGAGAGTGTTGTGGAATGCGAGGCAGAACTCCGGACCCCTGAATAGAATTAATTCTCTTTCCTTTGGCAGCATCTCTTTAGGAAAAAAAAATGTAGGGGTAGGATGGGGGAAATCTGGAGATCCCTGTTTTGCTGTCATTCAACAAATTGTACATGGAGACAACAGGGCCTTGGGGTCTTGGGATACTCACTAAGGAAAGACATTCTCCTATGGATTCTGCAGGGCAGAAAGTGACAAGGCCTCACAATGATTATGTTTGAAGAACCCCCAGCGCATGAAGCCAGGCAGGCAGGCTCAGAAAGCAGTCATTTTGTTGGTCAGCCTTGTGTTCGTAAACTTGTACTGTGACACATGTCCGTGTCAGGCTCCAGGGGTGCAGGAGTGAAGGCAGTGGATGTGCACAGGTCAGAGTTCCACACTGGTCATCACAGCTGTCATGGCAGAGGCTACCCCGAGAACTGCCTTGGAGACAATGCCTTCGACATTGAAAATATGATTCACTTTGAAGATAGACCGTTCGCATTCAACTTCGTCTAGAAAGTCTCTGCTCAGCTTAGTGAGACCCTGTCTCAAAATAAAAAAGGCTGGGGAATCGGGCTCAGTGCTGCAAGAAGTCTGCACAGACTGAAGTAGATATGTACAATGGGACAGCCAACAGAATGATTTGATTTTGTACCCCATGGGCCTGGGTTGAACTCTGGGTCAGTCTAATTCCTCCTAGAGGGGAGTCCTAAGACTTTTTCTTTTTTAAAAGAAAGAGAGAGAGAGAGAGAGAGAGAGAGAATTTTATTTATTTATTTTTTCATCTGGTTTCTGTTTTTCCTGTGTACCTGGGGCTGGGATTCGAACTGAATGGGAAAAAACTGAAACTATTTCCTCAAAGATCAAGAACAGGACAAAGATGTTCACTTCTACCACTTTTATTCAATGGACTATTATTAAGTCTTACCCAGAGCCATAAGGCACTTAAGAAAGTATGTAAATATTGTTGGCCTTTTGTAGAAGCTGCTGATGTTTTTCTTTTTATAAAGAGAGAGGGACAATGAGAGAAAGAGAGAATCAATTTTATTTTAGTTTTTTGTGTGGCCTTTGTTGCTCTGAGGCTCTGTTGTGTGTGTGGTGTTGGGGTTTGAACTCGTGTACCTGCGCATGCCAGGCAAGCACATAACCGCCGCACCGCCGCACCGCCGCTCCAGCCTGAAGCTGCTGGCTTTGACCATGCTTTAATTTTGTCTCTCTTCCCTTTTGTGTTCATTTTTAGGGAACTGTCGCATTTCTATCACATGCTGTACAACAGTACCAATCACAGTACCCCACTGTTTAGAATCCTTTCTTGGGCATTTAGATCCATATTTTGTACCAGAAAAGTTCTCTCCTCTCCAGACACTATATGATCAGGAAGCTGATTATGGCCATGATGCAGACAGAAATGCACTCAATATTTTGGGGATGGGGTACAGGGAGATATGAGGGTGAAGAGAAGAGCAAGACTGGGGTACACTGTAGATGTCATCTGCATCCTTCAGACCCTGAGACCAGTCTCATTGCATCCCTCTCCTCTGAGACATCGGACTTCTTTGCTAATGCCTGGTGTTTTTGTTTGTTTTGCTATTGGAGATTGAAGCCAGGGGTGTTCTACTGCTGAGCTACATCCTCGGCCCTTTTTATTTCTTATTTTGAGACAGGGTTTTACAAAGTTGCCCACCTGGCCTCAAACTTGTGATCCTCCTGCCTCAGCCTCCCCAGTTGCTAGGATTATAGGAGTGCACCACTGCACCAGGCTCTGTTGTATTTATTTTTTCTTTGATTGTGGTAAAACGTACATAATGTAAAATTCACCAATTTAAACATTTTTAAAAAGTGTGCAGTTTAGTAGCATTAAATACACTCACATTATTGTGCAACCATCATCCCCATCCATCTCTAGAACATTTTTAGTTTTGCAACTGAAACTCTACCGTTAATGGTAATTCCCTATTCTTCCTCCCTGCAACTCTAGAAACCACTTTTCTACTTTACATCTATGAATTTAACTCCTCTAGGTACCTCACATAAATATAACCATACAGTGTTCTTCTTTTTACAAATGCCTTATATCACTTAGCACTGATCTTCAAAGCTCATCCATGCAGCGTGAGTCAGAATTTCCTTCCTTTGTAAGGCTGTACACGTATGATATTCCATTGCGCACAGAAACTGCATTTTGTTTACCTATTCATTCAATGATGAGCTCTTGGGAAGCTTCCGTCTTTGGCTACTGTGAATGATGTTGCTGAGACTATAGATGTTGTTTTGCAGATATACCGAGACTTGGAATTGACAGATTACATGGCGATTCTATGTTCAAGTTTTTTTGAGGAAACTCCATGCCGTTTTGCATAGAAGCTGAACCATTTTACATTCTCATCAGCAATGCACAAGAATTCCATTTTCCCCACATCCTTGCCAACACTAGCTAGTTTCTATTTTTTAAATAATAGCTTTCCTAATGAGTGTGAGAGCTATCTTATTGTGTTTTTGATTTGCATCTTTCTGTGATATTGCACATCTTTTCATGTGCTTACTGGATGTCTATGTATTTATCTGGAGAAGGTCTGTTAAAGAGCTTTGCCGGGGCTGGATCGGTGGCTCGGCGGTTATGGCGCTTGCCTGACATGCGTGAGTACATGGGTTCAAACCCCAGCACCCACGTACACAACTAAGTGTCAGAGCAATGAAAGCCATGTGAAAAACTCAATAAAAATTAACTGTCTCTGTCTCTCTCTCTCTCTCACACTGTCCTTCTTTCTTTTTTAAAAAAAAGAACGTTGACAATTTTTAAACCAGATAACTTGGTTCCTTGTTGAGTGGTAGAATTTCAAAATATATTCTAGATGTTACTACTCTATAAGGTGTATGATTTGGAAGTGTTTTCTACATTCTGTGGCTAGGTATTTCACTTTGTTGATGGTGTCCTTTGGTGCACAGAAGTTTAAAATGATGATATCTAATTTACCTATTTTCCTTTTGTTGTCTGTGCTTTTGGTGTTGTATCAAAAAAATCATTGCCAAGTCTAATGTCATGAAGTGCTTCTTTCCTATTCTGTTCTGAGTTTAATAGTTTTAGTTCTTATGTTTAGGCATTGATCCGTTTTGAGTTAATTTATGTATGTGTGGTATAAGATTCTGGACCAATGCCACTGTTTTTCATGTGGCTATTCAGTTTTCCCAGCAGCAGATTTTGAAAAGAATGTCCATTCCCTATTGACTTGTCTTGGCACCTTTATCAAAAATCATTTGACTAAATGTAAGAGTTTCCTCTTCTGGGTCCTTTATTTCATTGATTTTTTTTTTTTTTTTTGTACTAGGGATTGAACCCAGGGTCCCTTGACCACTGAGCATCACCTCCAGCCCTTTTTATTTTTTTATTTTGAGACAGGGTCTTGATTAGTTGCTGAGGCTGGCTTTGAACTTGTGATCTTCCTGCCTCAGCCTTAAGCCACTGGAATTACAGGCATGCAGTATCGCACCTGGTTCATTGGTCTTTTAATCATTTCTATTTCTGTAAAATTAGTTGTAATGTCTTCACTTGTATTTCTAATTTTATTTATTTAAGTCTTCTCTTTTTTTCTTATTTAGTTTAGCAATAGGTTTGTCATTTTTGTTGATCTTTTCAAAGAACCAATTCATAGCTTTATTAATTTGCCCTTTTTTTTCTATTTTCTATCTTACTTATCTCTTCTTTAACCTTTATTGTTTCCTCCCTTCTGTTAACTTCAGGTTTGCTATGTTCTTTTTCTAATCCCTTCAGGTAAAAATTTGGGTTATTGCTTTGAGCTTCTTTCCCTTCTTTTCTCTGCCTCTCCCTCTGTCTCTGTCTCTGTCTCCGTCTCTCTCTTTGGGCACTGT
Source organism: Aplodontia rufa (assembly GCA_004027875.1). Classification (NCBI taxonomy): domain Eukaryota; kingdom Metazoa; phylum Chordata; class Mammalia; order Rodentia; family Aplodontiidae; genus Aplodontia; species Aplodontia rufa. Next base: position 26,603 of record PVKS010017500.1, read on the forward strand.
GGTTTGAACCCAGGACCTCACACGTGCTAGGCAGATGCTCTACCTCTGAACTACATCCCCATCCCTTTTTATTTCATTTTGAGGTAGGGTCTTGCTAAGTTGCCATGGCTCCTACCTTAGCCTCTGAGTAGCTGGGATTGCTGGCATGCCCCACCATGCCCAGATTTTCTTTTTTTAAGCCACCATTTCTTTGCAGTTCCCAGTCTTTGCAGACTGGGAAGACTTTTGACTAATTAACAGGGCAAGCTTTTGAGCTTTGAGATCAGTCCAAGGTGAAGACATAAACTCTTCTAAAATCTTTTCCGGGTGTGCACTACTCTAGGCCTGTGTGTGCCTTTTTCTTTCTATTCTTCCCATATACACAGCTCCTTTTAAATATTTTAATTTCTTAAAAAAGTCTCACCCCAGGTTTTTCTGGGGGCCTTAGCTGTTCTGTTCTGTTCCTTTACCCATGCCTCCATTGCCCATGCAACTTCAGGTGTGTAGTCCCCTGCAGCTGTCCTGAGTGCCTGCTGCCCCCCTGTGCTTTCCCAGTCTGGGATCCAAACTTTAACAGATTTCTTTGCTTGAGCTCTGAGCTAGGTGATATAGAGACCTGTCCTTCAGGCATCCCCAAACATGTTATACCGTTGCAAATACAGTCTTTTCTGCTCCCTCTAGTTTGCAAGATGGAACTGGAAGCTGAGTTGTGGCTTTTCTCAATCACACCATGCTGTGGAAAGAATACAAAGAGGGCAAGTTAAAATGCCACAGAATTCCCTATTGTTTTGAATGTGGTTTTTTCTTGACTGGGAATTTGCTTGATTGCTGAAGATGTTTGAATTTTCCCCAGAGCTTCTATAAAGTTATTTTAGCCAGTCTCTTTTTGTTCTTATAATGTTTCTATGTGGGAACCAGAGCCTGGAGCATTTTAGTCTTCAATTTTGTTAACTTCGATCCTTGCTTAGGTCTGTGTGAGTTTTGTTTCTCCAGTTGTTACCTAAAAAGATTCTGATGAATGTTCTCATTTACATGGTAAGACTCGAACTCAGAGAGGTCCTCATGTCCAACATGAACAGGTAAAGTGGATGACCCACAACTCAAGCCCAGGGTGTCTACAGCTAACTCTGAGTCCTCAGAAGCAGGGCTTTCTGAATTTGACATTAACACAAATCCCCTGGGGCTCTTGCTAACATGCAAATTCTGATTCAGGAGGTCTGAGGTGGGACCTGAGATACTGAATAAGCACCAAAATGAAGCTGATGCTGCTGGCCTGCGGACCACAGTTGGTGAATGCACAGTAGAGAGAGTAAGAACCTGGAGAGGGGGCAAGACCAACTCAAAATTATCTCTAAGCTGAGTGTGCTGGTGCACACCTGCAGCCCTAGTGTCTCCAGTGCCCGAGGCTGGAGGATTACAAGTTTAAAGCCAGCCTCAGCAACTTAGGGAGGTCCTAAGCAACTTAGTAAAAAAGGGGAAAGAGCTGGGGATGTGGCTCAGTGGTTAAGCATCCCTGGGTTCAATCCACCCCCACCCCAACCATTAAAAAAAAAAAAAAGGATCTTTAGTTAGTGTCTTCTAAATGTAAGGTGTTTGCTTGTTTTCCTGTATTACAAAGCTAAGATGGCGTGGAAAAACAAACAAATAAATAAACAGAAAACAAAACTTGATCTACATTGGATAATAAAAAGACTTAAAACACAGGGTTTCTGGACCCTTTTCTCATGGTAATGAAGGTGTCCTGAGTTCATTTTCATTTCCTAGACTTTCCCAAGGCATCTGAAGTCTTAGGCCAAGCCTTGGAAGCCCAGAACAATCCCTCCAAAGGAAGGAATCTTTTTTTTCCTGTCCTGGGGATTGAACAAAGGGCTTTGCAAGCACTTTACCACTGAGCTACAACTTTTTTTTTTTTTAAGAGAGAGGGACAGTGAGAGAGGCAGAAAGAGAGAATCAATTTTATTTAATTTTTCATGTGGTGCTGGGGTTCGAACCTATGTCCTTGTGCATGCCAGGCAGCACCATAATCACTGAGCCACTGCTCCAGCTTCAGTCATTTTTTTTTTTTAAGGAGAGATTTTAAGTGTCCTGTGATCTGAATAATAAATGCCAAAACCTCTGTTCAACACCTGTCCTGCTCAGGCACCCTGACATCAGTCAATTTGAAGTGACTATGAAGAAGGGTCTCATCCATGCAATAACCTCAGAAGAGCAGATAATAGATTCCCAAAGGAATACGTGTCTGTGTACATCCACTGGTCAAGTTAGACTGAAGAAGTCCTGCAGGGTGAAGACCACCATGGTCAGTATCAGGAGGCAATAGGGAGCCCTCTGCTCCTCATGAGACCACTGCTGTCCTGTTCCCTAAAGTAAGCCAGCTGAGGACAGGTGCATCTGAGGACAAAGTAGGGCCCAGTTGAGTCTGAGAATGGAGGGTCCCCAGGTGCCCAGTGAGCCAAATGTCATCTTTCTGCTGCTTGGCCACTGGTCTGTCTGCTCAGTAGAATGGCCCCATGGTGCAGAGTCAACAGACACATGCACCGGATTGTCCCAGGGCTAGAAAGTTAGCTGGTGTGGTTTTGTCTTGGACAAACATTACAACAGTCTTCCTTTTAGCAAGCTAACCTCATGGGATGTGCAAAAGTATTAGACTGCCAGTACAAGGCAGTATAAGGGACATCAGACCAACAGTTGTCATACCTTCCTCTCTTCCCTGCACAGAATCAAGGAACAACTGTAAATAGAAGGTCATGGTCCCATGATGGAGGAGTTGCTTCCAAGTAGCCTGGGGCAGGGTCTTTGGAACTCAGCTTCGCATCTTCTTCTAACAATGCTGCCTCATTCAGAGCGCCTTGTGGAAATAGAGTGCTACCTGGACACATTTGGAAATAGGTAACAAAAACCATCGTATAGTGTAGGATTGCAGGTTTGAGTGCCTGTGACTGATTTGAGTTGACCCTGTTCTGAGAGGGTCTCAGGGATGGATTTATCTAGTAACTTAAAAGCAGATAAAGTGAGGCATTCATTCGGTTATCAATTATTTCAACATTTTCTGTGCATGTTGTGTGCTGTGTCATTAGCTGTACAAAGCACTTGGAGCTCAGAAAAACAAACCCAAGCAAAGACCAATGCCACTACCCCTGCTCTGAAGGAGTTCATACCCTGGACCCTAAACCTGACTTTATTTCCTGAGATGGATATCATTTTAAATCCCATTTTTAATTTTTTAAAATTCCTGTGTTTTATATTTTATGATCAAGAAATCCTGATGAATTTTCCTTTTCTTATTATCAAAAGAGAAGCTACTGTCTGGCACATAGCATTATCCATTCCCTGAACTTGGGATGCATCAGGTCCCTGGGAAAGTTTTAGGGAAAGAGAGAGAGTGTGTGTGTGGGGGGAAAGTCTTGTTCACTCACTGGCCCTTCCTTGGCCAGCCCATTTTAGTCGAGAAATTCTTGTTAACCCCATTGAAGTTTCCTAATTAGAGGGTTCCAGCTGTCTCCATCCTCATCCTTTGGACAATATCACTCAAAAGGGAGAGAAGTTGGTATGTTTCTGGATTATGAAAAAGAAAAAAAAAAGAACAAAACATACACACACACACACACACACACACACACACACACAAATCACTGACAACAGAAATGACTACAAATCTTAATTTCCCAGGCAGATGCATAGAGATTCAAGTTATGGGAAAGTCTCGTACACACTGGGAGATACTCAGTTCTGTGTTCCTCACTTGACCCAAATTGATGTGTGGGTTTCATGTTTCAGTGAGAGTTCATCAAACCAAACCACAAGAGACACTGGATTTTATGCCAAAATTCCTTTTTTCGTTGTTGTTGAGAAAGTTGTACTGAGGTTGAAGAAATATATCTGAAGACTGCCAGTTAATTTAGAAGTACATTCAGGGAGATTTGAGATGATGAGAAAATTGGGTTTTCAAAGAAATCAGCAAAGTATCCACCTTCCTCACCACTTCAGGAAAATGGAAACAGAACATGATCTAAGGAAAGGGGAGAAATTTTTCTGAAATGCTAACTCAAGAGTCCAGGCTAAAATATCATACGTAGTGACTGTTGGTGATATCTTAAGGTTTTTGCTCCTTGGAAAGGCCAACAGGAACGTCATCCACCCACCTCTTGCTCCTTCTTAAATGTACTTAAGTTGTTCCTGAGTATTCCTTCCCCTGGAGCTAATTGCTCATGACAGTCCATGAGGATTATTGAGGAGCATATTCAAAACTCAGATTCTGGGCATTGGCTCTAGACCCTCTGGATTAGAGTTTTTGAAAGTGGAACCCTATGATGTGTTTCTTTAAGGGTCCTCCCTGTCCTGGCCCCAGAACTTGGAAAATCATTTCCAGATAGTTTTACATAGTTTTCTGTCCTACTCCATTTCTGTTGCTGTAAAAAAATACACAAGACTGGGTAATTTATGAAGAAAAGAGGTTTATTTGGCTCATGGTTTTGAGTTTGAAAAGTCCAAGCTAGGGCAGCCCCATCTGGCAAGGGCCCATGCTCCATCATAACATGGCAGGATGATGTCACATGGCAGAAGTGTGTGTGGGAGTGGTGAGCAGTGCATTCAGAAGAGCAGGTCTGTGAGAGAGACCACAGGGAGATTTCAGCCTTGCTCTATAACAACTCACTCTCAAAGTAACTAATTCAGTCCCAAAAGACCAAACCCACTCCCTCCAAACAGGCATTAATCCCTTCCAAGGGTAGTCTCCAAGACCTGATTAGCTCCCACGAGGCCCCATGTTGCAAGGGTTCCACTACCTCTCAATACTGTTAGAGTTGGGACCAAGCTTCCAGAATTCGAACCTTTGAGGGACAAACCATAGCCAAGGCATGGCAGTTTCTAGGTGGCTTTGGCATGTGACCGGGCCCAGCCAGTCTGTGCTCGCCAATGTCCAATTACCATTTTCTATGAACAAATATCACACCTTAGAGAACATCTGATTCCTGTCTGAAGTTGAGCCTGGAATATTTTACCCTATCAGTAAAAGAAAGAAACTCTCTCAGACTACTAAGTAATGCCAAAAGATTGACAGCTCAACTTGGAGAGGCTCCTACGTGCAAAGATGGGTAGTTTGAGCATCAAAAAAGGGGGAAAAAACAAAAACAGTGCCCTGGATCAGGACACATCATTTACTTTAGAACTCATGAGATCATCATGACAATAAGAAATGAAACTCATGGGTCACCTTGATGGGTACTGGGAAATCAGCATATTCTATGTGGTAACTCACACATTTGTTCTGCCCTTGGGTAATCAAATGGCTGGATTTTCACTTCTTCAAGGAGAGGACTAAATCTGCCTTGCAAAGTCCCCACAGTAACCTCTCCTTCCTTTGAATGTGCTTGGTGAGTGCTAAATCAGGAGACGAGGCATTTCTCCTCCAGCAAAGACTTCCTCCCCATCCGTGATTCTCCATCCATTGAAGGAAGGAAGTGTCCACTCCAAATTCTCACTACAGAGACCCAGCTGTTATGCATCCTTATAAACTATTGGGATTGCTGGAGTGCCATCATCCTTATTCTGAAGCTAGAGCCCCTCACTTTGCATCACCATCAGCCCCCACCCCATGCTGTAATCTTGGACTTGTTGCTGCTCCATCCTGGGGGTGCTCTGCAGGCTCCTCCCTGGTTTTGCCAAAATGGATTGGTCCCAAGAGGGTCTCTGTTCACACACAGATACTTGGAGAAGGGGTCCTGCCTAAGCCTAGAGTGATCTTGTAAAAGTGGTTGGGGACCAAGTTCATTCTCCAGGTACCATGGTGGGCAGCAGGGTGAGAGGTAGGGACTTCAGCCTTCACTGATGGGGGCTCCTGGGTAGCAGGAAGCACCTCTCCTTCTTCACTGAAGTTAGGCAAGGGCTCTGTCAGGGGAAACATGTCTTTTACAATGTGAAGATGGAACTGAGACCTACCCACAAAAGGCATGTGCCCGCTTGTGACCATGGCAAGTAATGGCTGCTCTCTATCTTTGTGTCCTAAGCTTTGAAGATGGCAAAGGTACACTTCTCAGGAGTGCTGAGACAATCAGGAACTGACACTTAGAGGTAGACTAGGCATTCAACAGGCACTGCCTTCCACCTGGGCAGCCCATTCTTGACCTTCTTCCTTCCAGTAGGTATCAGCTCCACTGCGTCTTTCTTAGGCTATTCCTTTGTCCCATGAACTTATGTCCCTGCATCTGGATGGGGACACTAATCCTGGACAACAGTGAGGAAGTGCCACCAACCCTTATGCCCAGAACAACTGTTGCTCTCTCCTGAGGCTCAGTGGCAATGCCTGTGTTGACTCCATGGCAGAACGGACTCCTGTCTCCTGCCTTGAGTAACACTCCAGTGGGTCATAATCACAGGGATTTTTTGGTTTGTTTTTAAAAATCCTCTTTGTGAACTGTTTTATATGAATCAATCTTGTTTTGACCTCTTAAGATAACTCATGATGTGAGTAGGTCAGGGACTGGTAATTAGCCCCATTTAGCATATCAGAAATCGAGGTTCAGAAAGCCAGCCATCCACAGTCCTACAGCTGCAAGAGGCCAGGCTAGCCATAAGTCACACAACCACACGGGCCCCTAAGCAGACTTTCTCCCCAGGGGGCTACGGCTAGGTAATCTCATTGTGCAGGGTCTTAAGATGACCCTTTTACCTTCACCAGCGCCACACTCTCCACAAATATCTCTATGGATAGCAGGCTCCAGTACGTCACTTTTAAATGTTTGCTTCATTTCTCAGGAGAACTCCAGTTATTATACAATCATTTCAACACAAAACCTCAAAATAAGCCCATGTGAACTATGGCCTAGATGCCCAGTTCACAAGAATTTTATAAAATAAACCATGACTCATCTGAAATATTTCATGCATTTGTTGGACAAATCTGAATTGTATAACCAGAGCCTCAGTAACTAGAGGCTTTCTGGGGGAAAGGTTTGAGAAGCAAACTTATGAGATAGAATGAAGGGGCTGGGGTGTAGTTCAGTGGAAAAGTGCTTGCCTGGTACTTGTGATGCTCTGGGTTTGCTCCTCAGCAATGCAAACAAAAAGAAAGAGGACGATGGGATGGAGTTGAGGCCAAGAGTGTGGGATTTGGTTCCAAAATGCTTAGATTGAAATATTAACTCAATCTTGCGTCTCCATTCTCGAGGAGGGTTAGGCTTAGAGGCCAGAGGTCTCTGCTAGATGAAGCAAGAACATGAGGCCTTACTAACATTCATATCCCTGGCTTCTCCATCTCTCCTGGTCTGGAGTGTGGTGACCAGCCTTTGCCCAAGAGCTCTGGGAAGGAGCAGGGAATCAGTCCTCCCCACCTCCAGCATATGGTACCTGCTTGGCCCCTTGTAGATACTTCAGATGGATTTGGTGATCAGGTGAATAATATCTAGAAGAAGTTGGAATAAAATATAAATTGAAGCAGTATTTAAATGATAGCTGTGTCATTTGGAACCAAATCATTGCATTGAATGTATTATTTAGAAAGGAGTGTTTTATATAGGATAAGATTCCAATTTGGGGGAGCAGTTAGGTCATTCTTCAGATAGCTCAAGCCTTCCCATCCACCCTCACTAACATGCACTATTGCAGTGATCTCTCCTTTCTTCTCACTACAGCTATAAATATTAGAGTATTTTTACTTTTGGAGAAAAAAATTAAAATGGATGGGAAGGCATACAACTTTTATGAATGCCATTACTGGTTTAAAAATAAGCTAAGAGTTGGGGGATCTAGCTGACTGGTAGAACTAGCATGTGAGAGGCCCAGTATTTGATTGCCAACACTGTAAATAAATAAACAACAATATAAATAAACCCTAAATGTGCCGCCAGTCCCATTAGCCATCTCCAAGGGCCCATGGAGTCTATAATCACTACCCACAACTCACAAGAGTAAAGGGGCAACCCTGTAAAACATCGTTTGCATTTCCACATTCTGAGAAACGGGTCCCTAAAATAGATGCAGGGCACTGAAAATTATAGGACTTGAGTGAAATTGTAGGACTGTTGAAGTTCCCACAGGAACCCAGCCCTGGCTTTGGGAAATGTTTAAGTGTGAGAACTCACAGGCTCCCTCCCTGTTGAATCAGGGATTTGCCCTGTTGGAGGAGCCAGGTACAGTTCACCTGAAGCCTGTGGCTGGGCTCCTGTCCCCAGCATCCTACGCCCAGGAAGGGCAGCCGAGGGACTCTGGAGAAGCCCATTTGTGTGACCCAAGCCTCCCCTCTGGGATGGTGACTGGGCTGAGTTGTATTAGACTCCTCTTGCCAATGAGTTCTGGGTGTGGCAAGGCGGGTGGTCCAGAGGGAGCGATTGAGTCACGGCAGGAAGGCTGCTAAGCCAGGCCTCTGGAAGGAAGCCAGTGGTCAGGAGAGTGGTCATTTGTGGGGACTGGGAGGGGTGGACAATGCAAGGGTCTGAGGTGGTTCTGGATGGCTGTTGATGTTCTTTCTGGACCTGGGAGGTGGTTACCAGGGTGTGTCCACCTCATGATAATTGACAAATTTTGTGCCCTTTTCTATATGTTTATTATCATCAAGGTTTGGAAACACTTCCACACCCTTAGCGTAGCTGGGGAGGATGGAGGAATCCCTCAGAATGGCAAGGCTGAATTTCCCACCATCCTGAAATGAGGAGGGCTCAACATTTGTATTTAATTTGTTAGAAGTGAAGAAACAGGAAATGTCTTGCAAGATGGAAAAGAAAATTCATTTTCCTGACAGTCCCAGCATCCGGGGTCTCACAGTAGGTTTTCTGCTTCCCTTAACTGTCTGGGCCACTCTGCCTGAGTCTCCACTGAGTCTCCCTGACCACTGGTCTGGGACATGAGGGTTTGGACAGCTGATGCTGATGTGAGCTAAGTGTCACCTGCTCTGAGGAGCTCTTCCTCCACCCATGGAGGAAGGAGAGGTGTTTATCCGATGAACTTCAGTTAATACAGATATACATTTTATTGAACATTTATTATGTGGTCAGATGGAGTCAGGGAGGGAGGGAAAAGCAATTGGCAAAGAAGGCATTTTCATTCGCCCCGTAGTCTAGGAGAGCAAACCATATCTAAGCGAGTTCAGAGCTTGGCCCAGGTTGGGCAGCTACCTGGGCTCGATAGCTGCCTTTCTCCTGTTCTTCCTTCTCCTCCATTGTCTTCCAGTGGTCCTGGTGATTGAACTCAGGGACACTCTACCACTGAGCTGCATACCCAGCCTTTTTTATTTTGAGACAGCATCTTACTAAGCTTCAGAGGATGGTCTTGAACTTGCTATCCTTCTACCTCAGCCTCCTGAGTTCCTGGGCTCATAGGCATGGGCCTCTGTGCTGGCTGCCTTTCCCTTCTTTAGATTCTATCAAGAACAGAACAAAGGGAAATGCTGTGGTGTCCATCTGGGAGGGGCCTCAGTGATGCCCACGATGGCTGGCTACCTCCTCCCTCAGTGACCTGTGTGTGGGCTTCTTTCTCAGGGTTTAGCCTGCGTGAATGGATTTACTGCCCTCATAAAGGAGACTCCAGAGAGTTCTCTTGCCTCTTTAACCTTGTAAGGACACAAAATTCCATCTTCTAAGATCCATAAAGTGGCCCTCACCAGACACTGAATCTGCTTACATTTTGACCTTGACTCTAACCTCCAGAACTGTGAGAAATGTCTGTTGTTTATAAGCCACCCAGGCTATGATATTTTGTTATAGCAGCCTAAATGGACCAAGACAAGCTGTAAGAAAAATAAGAATTATCATGTCTCCCTAAGGGAATTGCTGACACCATTCTGGTATCTTTCTGTGCACATGCACAGGAGTGCAGAGGCACATGCCTGCCCACATATGAACACACTTATGCACACACAGCACACATGCACACACAGCACACGTGCACACATGCGCACACACAAACACACACATAACGTGTCGGCTCTGCGTGCTGTTTCCATACACCTGTGTTGGTCTTTGGCAGATGATGAAGATATTGGGGATACCAAAGACTTCCCATGGGCCTCCAATATAAAGGTCCTTTGAGCTTTCACTCACTGCCTTTCTGGATGCTTCTCCCAACCTGCCCTCCACCCCTTACCTGGGCACTTCCTGTCTTGGCTGCCTGGAAAGGCTCACAGATATGAAAACCATGCCTTTTATCTCCTTCCTCCCTTCAAAGCTGCTACTCCCCTACCTGGTAGGCCTTTCTTCTGTTCTTTATAAATTTCCATCAATTCTACTTCTCTTTCAGGGATGGGTTCAGATATAGCCTCTCGCAGTTGCATGGAGGAGGACGGGGTGGCTTCCCACTCTGAGCCCCCAGGATTCACTACATACACACACCTCCCACCAGGTGGGAATTAGCTGGTGGCTGCCACATTTCTTTGTCCATCCTTGGAGGTGTGAGACTCTTAGGCTTTTTTGTGTTTTTTAAAAGAGAGAGTGACAGAGAAAGAGAGAGAGAGAAAGAATCAATTTTATTTAGTTTTTCATGGACTTTCGTTGCTCAGACAATTCATTGTGTACATGGTGCTGGGATTTGAATCCACGTACTCGTGCATACAAGGCAAGTGCCGTAACTGCTGAGCCCCCGTTCCAGCCCTGACTCTTAGGCTTTTTAGGTGAAAGCAATAATTATAAGATAGCAACATTATTATTTATTGGGACTTTAGAATGTACTAGGGATTTTTTGCTTGTTTTCTTTTGTGTTGGTGCTACTGGGGATTGAACCCAGCCTCACGCATACTGGCTCTACCAAATTACTCTAACATTTGATTTTGAGATAGGATCTTCCAAATTGTCTAGGCTGGACTTGAACTTGTGATCCTTCTATTTCAGCCTCCCAAGTAGCTGGTACTACAGGTGGGCTCCACCATGCCTGGCTAAAATGTGCTGTTTTAAAGCCAAAAGTTGATAGTTTGTGTGAGTTACCTGAGCCAGTCAACTTGGGTACGTAGATAACCGAGCCCAGGGCCATATTCTCTATTTACCTCACTCAGGACATGGGCTACCTTCCTTGGACTGATCCTTCTCAACTCTCCGGGTCAGAGGAAGAGGCCAAGGAAGAGGAGGTGAGCATCTACAAAACCAACAGCTAACATCATATTTAGTGGTGAAAGACTGAATGCTTTCCCCTGAGACTGGGTACAAGTCAAAGCAAGAATGTCTGCTCTAAAAGCTCTTATTCATTGCAGTGCAGGAAGCTGGAGTTGGTGCAATAAGGCAATAAAAGGAAGGGGAAAAAAAAGGACAATAGATCTGAAAGGAAAACTTTCCGTGTACACAGGTAACATGCATATCTATGTAGCAAACCCCAAGAAGTCAACAAAACATCTAGAACCAATGAGTTTAACAAGCTTGTAGGATATAAAATCAATTAAAAAGTATTTTATTTCCATATAATAGCAACAAACACATGGAAACTAAAATTTAAAATTTAATGCCAGTTATAATTGCTCCCCCTAAAAAAGGAAAAATATTTGGTGTATAACTCTAATAAAACATACACAGGGCTATATGCTAAAATTATAAAATACTAATAAGAAAAATTGAAGAAGATTAAATAAATGAGTCCTATAGTGTGTTCATGGATTGGAAGATTCAACAGAGTTAAAGATGCAGACATGGGATTACTGCAGTCCCTGTCCCTGAAAGATATTCTGTTGATGTAGATAGAATTACTCTAAAATTTGTATGGAAAGGAACTGGAATTGCTAAAACAAATTTTGAAAAGGAGAATAAAGTTGGAGGTATTAACCTCCTCAATTTTGATGCTTATGAACTACGACAATCAAGATTCTGTGGTGACAGTGAAGGTACAGACATATCGATCAGGAGAGAGAACACACAAGCAGACCTACCTCTTCATACTTCCACCTCAACACTACCACCCTGGAGACCAAGCTTCCAGCACATGAACTTCTGAGGGACACAGTGAAACCGTATCCAGACCATGGCATACCTTATACGAAAGTTAACTCAAAATGGATCACGGACTTATATACAAAATGTGACACTATGAAACTTTTAAGAAAAAACAGGAGAAAATCTTTGGAATCCAGTGAGAGGCAAAGAACTCTTACACTTGATGCCAAAAGTGTCATCTATAAAAGAAAACATTGATAAATTGGACTTCACCAAAATTTATAAATCCTTTCTAAGGATATGAAAAGAGAAACTACAGACTGGGAGGAAATAGTGGTAAACCAGAAGTCCAAAGAAGTTGTATCTAAAATATATAAAGAACTCTTAAAACACAACAGTAAAAAAAAAAAATAAACAATACAAGAAGAAAATGGGCAAAAGAGATGAAAAGATGCATTACTAAAGAGAGTGTGCAAAGGGTACACAAGCACGTGGCAGGAGTCCAACATCATTAGCCACTGGTGAAGTGAAAATAAAACCACAAGGAGATATCACCACACTCCTCCCAGAGTGGCTATAATTAAAAAATAAAAATAAAAGACAGCGACAGCACCAGGTACTGATAAGGATGTGCCACACTGGTGGCAACGCTAAACAGCGCCGAGAATGTGAGAAAACAATTCCGCAGTTTCTTCTAATGTTAAACATGTCACTACCAGGGGATGCGGCAATTGCATTTAGAGATCTTTATCTCGTAGAAATGAAGACCTATTTCACACAGAACCCTATTCTTGACTGCTTACAGCAGCTTTACTTTTTTATTTGTAAACGTAAAAAGTTGGAAACAGTCCCACTTGTTCAATAGGTGAATGGTTAAACACATTGATGCATTAGTATCATGGCATGCTTCCCAGCAAGCTCCTTATTAAATGTCCTTTTTTGTTGCTGTTGTTGTGGTAAAATATGCATAACATAAAATTCATCACTTTAACCTTTGCTCTCTCTCTCTTTTTCCTTTTCTCTCTCTCTCTCTTTTTTTTTTCTTTTTGGCACCAGGGATTGAACCTACGACGCTTAGCCACTGAGCCACATCCCCAGCCTGTTTTATTTTTTATTTTGAGACAGGGTCTCACTAAGTTGTTGAGGCTGGTCTTGAACTTTTGATCGCCCTGCCTCAGGTTCCCGAGTCACTGGGATTATAGACATGCACTAATGCACCTGGCTTTAACCCTTTTTAAGTGTAGACTTTAGTGGCACTAAGTACATTCACACTGTTGGGCACCATCTTCAATATCCATCTCCAGAACATTTTCATCTTCATAAATATAACTCTGTCTTCATTAAACAAGAATTCTCCCTTCTCCTCCCCCCAGCCCCAGGCAACCACCATTCTATTTTCTATCCTATGAATCTAACTACTTTAAGGATCTCATACAAGTGAAATCATACAGTATTTATCCTTTCATTTCTGGTTTCTTTCACACACTGTGATGTTTTCAGGGTACACCCATGTTGTATCACATGTCAGAATTTCATTCTTTTTTAAGGTTGAATAATATTCCATTGTATGGACATACCATCTTATTTTTATTAATCTGTTAATGGACGTTTGTGTTATTTCCACCTGTTTTTTGCTATTATAAATAATGTTACTATGAATTTATGGATGGTACAGTAATTCTATGCTAATTTTTTTAAAGAGAGAGGGTCAGTGAGAACAAGAGAGAGAATCAACATTATTCAGTTTTTCATGTAGCTTTCATTGCTCCAACACTTAGTCGTGTACATGGTTCTGGGGTTTGAATCCAGGTCCTTGTGCATGCCAGGCAAGCACTGTAACTGCTAAGCCACCACTGCAGCCCCTGTGCTAAATTTTTTGAGGAAGCACCATACAGTTTTCACAGAAACTACAACATTTTTACATTCTCACCTTCAATACACAAGGAGCTCACCTTTCTCCACATCCTTGACAATATTTTCCCCCTATTACTGTGATTATTCTGGTCCTAATGGTGTGAAGTAGTATCTTTACCTTGGTTTCAAGTTGCATTTTTCTAGTGATTAGTAATGTTGAAATCATCTTTTCTTGTGCTTATTGGCTATATGAATAGTTCATTGTTAATGTATGGAAATGCAACTGATTTTTGTGTTGATTTTATGTCCTGCAACTTTGCTGAATTTCTTATTCTGTTTTGTGTGTGTGTGTGAAAACTTTAGTGATTTCCACATATAAGATCATGTTGTCGGTACACAGAATTGTTTTTAATTTCTTCCTTTCCAACTTGGATGTCTTTTGATTTTTTTCTCCCTTAATTTTCAGGCTAGCATGTAAGACTAGTGTGACATTACAGAAATGGACAGCAGATTTATGGTTGCCAGGGCTTAGGTGAAGAGAAAAGGAGGGTGATGAGTGTGACTAGAGAAGAGGAAGAGCAGGGACCCTGTGGTGAAGGAACTTCTGCATCTTAACTGTGTCACTGTGAATCCCCCAACTGACATATTAAATGATCATCTCGCAAGAGGCTACTGTGGGGGGAAATGTGTAAAGGGTGCATGAAATCTCTCTGTATTATTTCTCACAACTGAATATAAATCTACAATTGTCTGAAAAGGAGAAATTTAATTTAAAATGTTCAATTTTGTAATATGCATATTTCTGGTTTTTAATGCAGCATCATTGTTTTCTTTTAAATTTTTAACTAATTGGTGTTGGTATACTGTAAGCAGATGTAAGAGTGGAATTTATTGTGTCATCTTCGTAAGTGCACATACCATAACTTGGTCAATTCCATTCCTCGGTACCGCCCCTTTCCTACCCTTCCTCCTTCCCTATCCCTTCCTCTCCTGTGCTATACAGCTGCATTCCCTTCTAATTTCATGGGATGCCCTGCCTTTTTTCTTTTTTCTCTCTTTAATATCCCCATATGAGAAAAAAATATACAACCTTGACTTTCTGAGATAATTCACTTCATTTGCCTAGAAATTTATTTTATTGTATTTTGCAAGAGTACTGGTAAGTGATGAACTAAAAATTTTAAGAAAGGGGGCTTGGGCCTTCTGCCTGGGTGGTTTGGATGCTCTGCCTTAGCCCACGTGCAGTGAGATGGAAATGAGCGGCAGCGCGTGGTGAGGGGCGGTAAATGGGTTGCTGGGAACTGGCTTTGGGCCACCTGGCCTCCAGAGGGGCTGGGTTGATTTAGCAGTCTTACACTTCTCCAGGGATTTTCTCTCCCTCAACCCTTTCTCTCTCTTGTTCCTTTAGGAGAGGCCAATGGGTGTCCTGGACAGAGCCTGGGCCCCATAGCACCTTCTAATTCCTGCTCAGCACCTGGTTATTTAGCTGCTCACAACTCTGATATCTTCGTCCAAGTCATCTTGATGCCAGCTGTGTAGGACTGTTGTGGATGTTAAAAGCCATGTGCCTATCCCTCCAAAACCCCTGGCTCAATAAATCTGTGCAAGACTCC
>PVKS010017501.1:0-41896 GCA_004027875.1 Aplodontia rufa
TTGAGGCCTTGTTCTTAGGACACACCTGGGAACTTCAACATTGTCTGGTTGAGAGAAAGCCATTTGTAGGAGACTCCTCTAGCTTTTTAGCAGAAGGACCCCTCACAATCCAGGGAAGCACATGTTCCAGCTGAGACAGCATAGGGTGAGCACAGGGCCATGCATCCCCACTCAGAGGGAAGTCCTCCTGCAGGAGGCTCCACAGCTGTGTGAACATAGGACCTGAAATGATTCAGCAGCTGGGCCCCCTCCAGCACATACCACGAAACAGTGAGCTGTCCTTGGGGGCAGAGTAGAAGGAAGGGCTCACTCTAGGAGCAATCCCACCAGGGCAGCAGAGTGGGAAAGCTTCTGAGACCCTGCCAAGGGTGCCACTCTACTGCTAGGGACAGCTCACCACCCTGGTTCCTTTAGTCTCAGGTCACTTCATGCACCTAACACCTGAAGGACATGGCCACTGTAGGAGCTGACTATGTTTCTCAGGGCATTTTATCTTGTGTATATTAAAAAGTCATTGCTAGTATTTATTTCTTAGATTTTGTGAAATGACATTCACAAGAATCTGTGAGCATCACCCTAAAACCTAGCACGTTGTTCTGATTTGCTTCTTTCCCATAGGTCTCTCTGAGGTCCATATATAATTTCACATGGTTGATGTCATAGCTGGACAGCCTGTAAGCCTAATCCTTCCCTGGGTGAAATGATTTGACATTAATACACTGCCTCATCTGTGGTGTCACTCATGTAGCACCAGAGGTTTCTCTTAATCCTGGAGATGACTTGAATTTTTAGGTTGCTTTCAGTTTTTGCTATCCCAGCATTGAGTTAAAAATGATTGCCCCTAAAACTGTCCTTGTAGATTACTCCTCTTTCTACCAGCTCCTGAGGGTCAGAGGGTAGGAGGCTCTTGTCATCAAGTAGGTTCTGACTTGCGCACTAAATACCTTCCATGTGTGACATGCCCTGCAGGTTACGGAGGAAACAAGCCTTGTGCTGCAGATGCTCAGGTATATGTCAGGGAACAGTCAATGTGAAAGGACAGAGGGACCTGAAGACATACTTTTAAACACAGAAATGTCATGGTCCCTCTCAAAGAGGAACGTGGCATCCTGAATAGCCGCTCTATTCTGGCAGGAAGGCTGTGTTTCCAGGAAGGTGCTATGAACTGTCTGACTATGCCTCTTGCCCACCTGCATCTTGATGTGCATGCTCATCCTGGCCTCATGGAGCCTCTGCAGACTCCATGTGGCATACCATTGGTGAGTGATGTGTGCCCAGTTCATTCTGTCACTTGCACTGTGCATACTCCTAAGCAGAAGGAGAAAGAAGATCAGCATTAAAGGATGGCATTCAGAAAACTGATAGAGGTGAAGCAAACACAAATTCTTAAGGCAATAAAGCAGGGGGGTGAATAGTATCTTCTGGTGCATGTTCTTTCCTGGAAAATATGGTAGTTCACCCACTGCATCTGCTAGACTGATATTCAAACACACAGTATCATGAATAAGTCAGTTCTGTTGCCCCACATGGATTCTGTGCTCACCCACCCACACCTTGTCACCAATAGTCACTCGTGGGCCCCAGCTGGGATCTGTGGCTCTTGTCCCCTTGCTCTGTTGAATCTTGTGCCAATAGCACATTGCCATCCATCACCAAAATTAGTCCCTACAGCCTAGAAACAATTTTGTACCAAACTCATCTGATGTTTTGATGCCATTTGTCTTTTATGAGGTTAATTAATTAAAAGTTTTATGTACTTTTGTTTTTCAGGGTTGAGGACTGAACTCAAGGCCTTGCATGTGTTAGGCAAGAGCTCTGCCACTGAGCTAAATCCCCAACACCAAAAGTTTTATGTACTTTGGTTTGGAGTGCCTGTATCTCTCTTATTTACCCCTCTCATTTCTCCCATGGTTACCTCCAAGATTAAAGTTGTTTTTCCATCATTCTCCCTTTTGGCATGGTTGTTCCACAAAGAGCCCTCCAGAAGCTTATGTTAAGCTTATGTTATGTCCCCATGTGATTCACATGGGGACAGAATCTGAAATGTAGAATATCAATGACACCCCTCCACCAGGAAGGAAAGAAGTGATGGTTATAATGGTTGGGATGTAAATTTGGCACCTCTTTAGAATATTTTCAGGGGAAAATGTTTCACAGTTAAAATATAGTATGAGTCACAAAAGCCCTCTGTCCAGGAAGCTCCTGACTCTCGTTATACTTTCTTAGAGCTGGCAGACTCAGACTGCATTGGAATAGTTTAGAACCAGCTATGCTAACCAGCATCCCAATAGTCTGAACTGACCAAGAGAAGCTGCAAAGCTCCACCAGTTGCCTATTTTGTCTGAGGTGGCTGAAAAACACAGGGACCACTGTTCATGCATTTGTCATGATGGAAGACTTCAAAGCATTTGGACTTGTGAATCCACTTCTAAAGTTGTTTTTTTAACCATAAGAAATTATACTTTGCAAAAATAGCAAAAAGTGCAGCAACAGTGCTTAACATTTAAAAGCAAAACTGTAAGTAACAGTGTAGTTGGGCAAACCCAATTTCTTTTTATAGATCAGAACAAGCAGTTCATCAGTGGGGACCCAGGCAGATCACTAAGAGGCCAGGCAGAAGTGTAATTTCCAGGCTGGCTCCTAGCTCTGATTTTTTACTAGTTATATAACTTGGAGTGCATCTCTTCATTCCTCTTAGGAATATTTTCTTCCCTGATAGAATGGGGTCAGGTTGTGATTAAATGAGCTAATGAAGGAGGCTGACTGGTACCCAGAACCTTGCCATAGTGTTTAAAGCATGCACGTGGTCACTGTGCTAGGGCTTGGACTCATAACTCTCCTTCACTTCCCAAGTGTGAATATAACATGACTTTTTTCAATTTTCTGCCTCAGTCAATAATTTTTTGATCCTGAAATCACAATTCATCCTTGGCCTTAATACACATAAATCTCCATGAAGGTGATTAAAACAAGAAAATACTGTTCAGGCATTTCTTTTCTTTCTAATTGCAAACTAGACTAGGATGCAGTAGAGCTTCAGTGAGTTAGAAATGGTCTCCCTATCATTTGCAATGATAGTCTGCAGAAAAATCTGGTGGATTCTTCCTCTTTTACATTCTCCATCCTGATCACTTTAGATCACCTGCCCTGGTAAACACCTAAAAAGCTGGCGATTCACCACCTTGTCAAATTGTTCTACGTGCAAATGCCTCTTGAAGACAGAAGTGTTTCTTTAGTCATGGGATAACCATAGTATTTTTTGTAACCATATGAACATATGCTATATTTAATGCATATATGTAAACATACATAATAGAAACATACACATCATCTATATAAAATGTACTACACCTCACACGCACAGCTCTCATGTATTAGAAAATGACCCTCCTGGCAGAGATATCATCTATCTGTCATATCTCTAGGTCTTCACTCCAACTTTCTGTGAATAAGTCTGCTATGCTTGGTTCCCAGTAACAGAAGGAATCCGTGCACCAGCAGGTCTTTAATGTTCACCTCCTAAGTCAGGCGTTAGTTTCTCCAATCACCTTAACTCCCACAGCACCAATCCAGACTCAATGTCTCCTTTTAGGAGCACTGGGTTTCTAACTTAGGCTTGATTGGATTTTTTATGTCTTCCTGATAGTGATACTAGAATGATTTTTTCCAATTGCTGGACCCAGAGATAGAAATCAACAGTGAAAATGACATGCCACCCCCATACAGTATGCTGGAAAACACAGTAAGTTTCCTTCACCCTGGCTGTGAGAATGCAGAGCTCCTGGCAGCAACAGGATTCACTAGAGACTAAAGGAAACCCTCTGGTTCCTCAGGGATCATTCAAATCCTCTGCCAGGTGCATCACTCCAGCTCCAGGCTCCTGCTAGGGAGCTAGGATGTGACTTGGATGTGCCACCACCCTCTGCAATTGACCATGTAGTGACAGAAGCAGTGTGATCTTTTAGAATCACAATCTAAGATTCCTGAGGACTCTAGCAGCAGTGTGCCCAATGAAGCCCTCAGTGAACCACTGCTGCACTCCTGGCTTGCCTAAGTTCAGCCCCTCCATGCAACAGGGAGGAGGGAAGTGACCTTGTCTGGGGCCATGGCTTCTGCCTCTGCACTGTGCAGGCCATCAGATGCGTTCATGCTGCACAAGGCTCTTCCCGGCTGTCTCATTCTCACTCACTTGACCTTGGCCTTGGCTCAGCGTCCAGGAGGGGCAGCACAAAGAGTGGGGAAGCAGTTCCTCCAGGAACCGTTGAACAGTACCTCCTTCTGCCCAGAGCTTTCTACCAGTCCCAGCACTCTGAGCCCAGTAAGCCCCTTGGGATCTGGCCTATGCTGGGAGAAAGCCCCTGAAGAGGAAGCATGGACTTGAGAAGAAAGTAAGAAGAAGCTATCCTTTGAATAGCTAGACAGGCCAAAGTGACATGGAACTCTTCAATCAGAAGCATTTAAGATCAAATGCCCATGGACTCATGCAGCTTCCCATAGAGGTGACAGTTTCCTATGCAATGGGTGTTTAGTGACTACACCGAGCAGAGCCACCCACTGACCCCTGAGCCTTTCAGCACATGGAATAAGCCATACTTTAAGCTGCTGAAGGTTGGAGTGTTGGGTGCTCACCATGACCAGTGCACATGAATAAGGGAAGGAAAGGTACTGGCCTACCCTGCAGCCACAGGACCTGCTTTAAAAGTGCTCACTGCCTCTTCCCCACCTCCAAAGCTCTCTTCCAGAAGTTACACATGACTTATAGGGATAAGTTTTTAAGCAAACTGGGACCCAAGTCCGTTATTTCCTTTCAAACCACAGTAAATATAAATGCACCCTCCATTGCCAGTTTAAACTACATAAATGTTATGAAGAAAAATTTAAAAATAATAAGAAAATGAACTCTTTTTAATGTGACTCTATCAGGACTATTACCATGTGCTCTCCCAACACATTTCGTCTTCCAGACAAACCAGAGGCAACTGGCAGTTTTCCTTCAGTCAGGCTGGTCAGCACATGTGTGCTGCCAAGACATACCATGTCCAGACCTGGTCCATAAAAGCTCCTCAAGTCCTGCAGGTTCCCTCTCCTCCCTCACTATGTGGAGAATCCAGAGCAGCCAACACTGTGGGGAGCTGGATTGTCCCCCGGGAGCCGATCAGGAGGAGGATGAGTGCTGAAAACTGGGCCCCTCCTCTTCCGGGGACCCCTTCCCTCCCAGCCAGGGAAAGGAGTCAACCACATGCAGCTGATGGCAGCCCAGAATCCCTTTATTATTAAGGCACGCAGGTTTTTATATAGGGAGGAGGGGAGACAGCCAAGGAATCAATAATCCTTTTAAGGGAGTTGCCAGGGGTTATACAGATTTTAAGTACAGACAAACAACTAGGTAGGGAACAGCCTGTGGTTAGCACGTTCGAACTCGTCTTAACTCTTTGCATAACAATTAGGAAGCCTAACAAAGCACGACCTAGCAGCCCTTCCTGAAGGAACTTAAGGAAATAGTATCAAGATCGCTCTAGGGCAGCTGTTGAAATGCGGGTGAAGGCTAGACCCCAACAAACACAACCTTCCGGAGTCCCAGAGACTCTCAGGCCCTTGCCACAGAAAGAGGCAAACTGGTTCCCACTGCTACCCAGCAGAAACAGGTAACACACATGATGAGATGAGAAAGGTAGAAACTTCTATGATGTTACATTTACTATTATTATTATTATTATTGGTAATGGGGATTGAACCCACAGGTGCTTTATCACCAAGCTACATCTTCAGCCCTTTTTTATTCTTTGAGACAGTTGCTGAAGGTAGTCTCTAACTAGCAATCTTCCTGCATCATCCTCCTGAGTCACTAGGTTACAGGTATGCACCACTGTGCCTGCCACCTTTTTAAGTTCAGTGGTGCACCTTTGCTTACGCATTCACCTGATGGAGGAAAAAAAAGGCCTAATTCATAATAATTGCTGATTTCTGTGGTGGAAATATTTCAACTATGACCATCAGGCTACTAATTCAACAGAGTTCAGAAGAGATGCTGAAAATGGGCTCTTGTGATTTGTAAATGGGCTCTGGCACACCACTGGGTAAGCCTCTGAGGGCTCTGTGCCATGTGCTGCTGTCCCTCCTTGACTAACATGGAAACCAACATATGTGTGGGTGATGCTCATTTCCTCTTTTCACTAGCCACAGCACTGTTAATTCCTCATCTTGAGACCTTCATTCCTATTCACCTGTCCAGTAACATATGGCCCACTTTCAAAACTGAAAATCCCCAACGTAATCCAAAACAGTTTTGTTTGTTTCGTAAGGGCCTCATCTTACTTCTGGTGACCCAGTGCATTGCCTTGGGAGTTTAGCAGTGTGTGAAGCACAGAGAGAATATTTTAAATAATTTTAATAGCATTCAAATTCTATATCTCAGAGGACTGCAGCTTGTCAAGGACAAAATGGTAGCAATCCTGATAGGACAACACTCAACTGTTATCTTTGTTTTGCCTGTGGCAAAGATTTTGTTTGCTTTCTCAGTGCCTGAGTATTGCATCTTTGGGAAATTTTATGACTTTTTAAATAATCTGAATGTTTCATCCTTGGACTGAAGTCTGCAGAACTCCCCTCTGATGTGTGTCTGTGTCCCATTTTGGGTGTGCTCCAATTCTGAGAGTCCTGTGTTAGTATTGGGCTCAGCTTGTTGCCAACGGCAGATTTGGTGATGTGGAGTTGACTATCTTTACTCTTTCATTGACATCAGCTCTCTCTCATTCCCTTTTCCCAGCACTTCACACCACAGGAGGAAACAGTGACCAATAGAGGCTGAAATTCATACTTCATCTGACAGGCTTTTCTTAGGAAAATCTACTCGGAGAAAAATGTTCTTTCTTTTCTTATATAACTTTCTTATTGTTCAAAAATCTGTTATGGCTTGGTTATGCTTCATGTGTTAGTCAGCTTCTATCCCTTTGACACCACACCTGAGAAAACAACTTACAGGAGGAACATTTTGCTTCAACTGATGGATTCAGAGGTCTCAATCCATGATCTGCCAGCTCTGTTGCTCTGGGTTTGAAGTGAGGAAGAACATTAGGGTGGAAGGGCATGGCAGAGGCAGGTGCTTAGCTCATGGAGTTGTGGAGCATGAGCATGATAAGGAGAGAATGGTAGAAAAAGAGAGAGAGAGAAGAAAAGGAAGTAAGGAGGAGGAGGAGAGAAGAGGAGAGAAGAGGAAAGAATGGAAAAGAGAAAGAGAGAGAGCAACTGGCTAGGAACTTCCTCCAACCAGACTCCACCTCCTACATTTTCCATACCTCCCAATAACACCATCAAATTATAAAACCAGCCACTATGACCCAGTCACTTTCTGAAAGACCCACCTGAATATTGCTGTACTGGGGACCAGGTCTTCAATGAAGGGGACCTCTGGGGGTCTCTTCACATGCAAACCATAACACTTTGTGTCTTCACAAATAGTCGTGGTAGGGAACATGGTCCTCTGTGGCAGTAATGGAGGACAGTATGAAACCTTTGAGAAGTGGGGCCTGGAAGAAAATTCTTAGGTCATAGGGGTGTGCTTTCAGAAGGGAATGTGGTACTCCAGTCTTTCTCTCTGCTTCCTGGCTTGAGATGTGACCATTTGCTCTGACACGCACTTCCCCCATTTCTATCCCAGCCATGAGATAATGCAGTCAAGAGGCAGCCCTTTCCATAGTACTGCTCTGTTGTTTGGACTTCAGCCTTCAGAACTGTGAGCTGAATAAACCCCTTTTCTTCAGGGATAGGCTGTGTCAGGTATTTTGATACAGTAATGAAAAGATGACTAATGCAACCCTTTATGGGGTGAGGTGAATTAACATGTCTAAGATATATTGTTAAATGAAAAGATTAAACTGCAACTTTATACATCCTTATTTGTGTGATCTATATGTGAACATGTTATTGTAAAAAATCTTAGAGACACATCACTGCACACTTATGCACATTAAGAAAAGACATGGTATATACTCACACAGGCATTGTGATTGGTAGGAACACTTGATCTCCCTTTGGCAGGATGTTACCCACCTCCCTTCACTCATTCTTCACTATTACTGGGTTTGCAAGAGGAACTGAGCCCTGGGCTCAGCCCCAGCTGCCCTTCCTATGGATCTGCTTGCCCTGGAGAAAGACATTCAGTGCCATTCTGTTGGCTTTGGGTCTTCCAGCAGTAGGGCCCTGGGGAGTAAATGTGCAACTAGCATAGAATGAGTGAAGCACCAAGAGCCACATCCTAGGTTCCTCCCAAGGGGTGAGTGAGGATGCAGACAACCCAAACAGCAAAAAATTCAAACAAGCCATCATTGAGACTGCGAAGCATATCTTCTAGGCAGTGACTTGCATCTATGTTTTAGAATTTTGCTTTCCCTGTATTTATCCCTCCTTCATTCATGCAGCACTGGATAAAGTAATTCAGTGATTGCTGAGGAGATAGCTGTCACAAAAAGAAATTCTACCCTCTTGCAGTCCATATTTAGTGGGAGAAAAACAGCAGTAAGATAACTAAGTGAAACATTCAGTAGGTCAGATACCAAAGGTGAAAAGGAGAAAAACAGGTATGCAGAGGGATAGGGGCATGTGTGGGAGGAGTCAGCTTCATTCTGCTGGCAGGGCTTTAGCAGGAGGCTTGGGAGGGTAATAACCTCCTGCACCCAACAAAGAAAGCTCCTAGCTTGTAAAAGGGTAACTAGCAACAGCGCTGGGTTTTCGTTCCCTTCACAGCCCCTGAGCAGTGGCAAATGTGCTGACCAAAATGAAGAGGAGCCATGAGGGCCCAGGAGATCTCATATTGAGTACCCACTATTTACTGGATGCCTGGACAGTAGGCCTCCATCCTCATATTTATACAGTGCTCACCACTCTGGGCAAGGAACTTGTCACCAGGAAGGCAAAGCTGTCTACAGAATGACCTATTGGCCCTTGCTCCATGGCTGTTTCCAAAAATGTAGAAGGTCACCAGCTAATCCCACCAAAGCTAGAGTGTTGTACAGTCAACCTCACTTACAGAGCTTTCCACAATCTGTCCCAGCATGGGGTCAACATATTCTAAAAGTGCATAGCCTTTTTTTTATTTTTATTTTTTTAAGAGAGAGGGACAGTGAGAGTGAGAGAGAAACCGAGAATCAATTTATTTAGCTTTTCATGTGGCTTCTATTGCTCTAACACTTGGTTGTATACATGGTGCTGGGGTTTGAACCCGCATCCTTGTGCTTGCCAGGCAAGCACTGTAACTGCTGAGTCACCACTCCAGCTCTAGCCTTTCTGTTTTTTAAATGTAACTCCAACTTTGAGGAATTTAATCAAAGCCTTCATAGAAGGGCTTCCTCTTTGGACTCGCCTCTTCCATTTCAGTAGCAAACATGCTGCACAGGCAGAGGAAGAAAAACATAATTTTAAGACACCATTGAACTGAATCTGCTTTGCTGCCACTGGAACCATATTTCACAGGAAAATACATGCTGCCAGAGCCCCCTGCTCCCCAGGGAGAAGAACCAGAGTCTACCACATTTTAGTTGGCAGCTTGAGAGAACAGATTTGTCTTCCAATTCGGGGCATTACCAGGGCTTTAAATATGTGTGCAGCCTTCAGAGGTGAACTGCAAGTGCACCATGGGGTGGGCTGTGTTGGAGGATTGGGAGTCATCAGACCAATGCTGATAGATTCAGCCCTTACCTGTGTTAGTCTCTGACACAGAATGTCAGTGAAATAAGAAATCTGTGGCCCCTAGGCCCAGTATTTAGGGGAAGGCAACTCTAAACATCACAAACAAAGCAAGATAACAGCATGTGTACTTATAAAGAGCTCACTCTGTGCCACTTCACACTAATTAAATTCATTCTTATGAGGTTGCATGAAGTTGGCACCGACTGTCTCATACATGGTATGTTATTGTGCTTTACATGCTGTGACCAAAATACTTAATTTTAAAAACTTAAAAAAGGAAATAATTATTTGGGGCTCCTGGTTTCAGAGATTCAGTTCCTGGTCACCTGATTCCATTGTTCTGGGCCTGAGGTGGTGAGGCAGCACATCATGGCAGAAGGGAAAGGCAAAGGGAAGCTGCTCAAATCATGGTGGCCAGGAAGGAGAGAGAAAGAGAGAGAGAAAGGAGCCAGGGACAAGACACATCATCCCCAAGGGCATGATATGTACCTACTTCCTCCAGCCATACCTACCTGCCTTCAGTTACCACCCAGTCATCTTCCTTTCAAATTATTAATCCAACAAATGGATTAATCCACTAATGAGATTACAACTTTTATAATTTAATCATTGAAACATTGAACAATCCTGCATACCTAATACATGAGCTTTCCAGGAGACAATAGGCCATAACAGATGGATAACTATCTTAGTTCATTCCATTTGCTGTCACAAGATATCACAGACTGGGGGGCATACACAATAGAAACATATTCCCCACAGTTTTGGAGTTTGGGAAGTTCAAGATCAAGGTGTTGGCAGATTCAGTGTCTGATGGGGCTGCTTTCAATCACAGACGGTCTCTTCTTGCTGTGTCCTCACATGGTAGAAGGAGGAAGGGATCCCCCTGGGGCCTTTATAATAGCACTATCCTATGAATGAGATTTCCACCCTCCTGACTTGAACACCTCCAAAAGACCCAACCTCCTAATCCTGTCACTTGAGAGTTCAGATTTCTATATATGAATTTGTGTGGGAGAATGAACTTCATAACTTTGCACTGACTTAAGAACTAATTCTGCAATGTTCCCACTAAGCTGGAGAACAGTCTGAGACCAGAGATGATGGGTTTAGGTGCAGCTGCTTTTTCAGGAAGCCTGTGACACAGAATTTGCCCTCTATACTCAAAATAATGTGAAGATCAGAGAATCAGCTTCCTGAGTTCTACAGCTGATTCAATGCTGATTCATGTAATCTTGAGGAATGGTAGCTAGCTTGTCAAAGGACCTGGACATGTCTTTTGTTGTTCTTGTTGCTTTTAAAACCTTTTATTTAAGTGTTAAAATTCTGTTGCATGATTTTCTTTCATGTGACTTTAGGGCTTGAATTTTTTGGTGTGTGATCTCAGCTAGCAAATCTGTGCAGAAATGTTTCCCCACAATCCACTTTGTATTGATTTGTCCTTCATGCCATCCCTCCCTCCTAGAAGGCAGTAGTGCAATAGAACAGAGAGTGGGGAACTTTCTCTGCAAAGGGACAGACAGTAATTCTTGTAGGGTTTGCATATGACTTGGTTTCTGTCAAAACTAATCAACTTGGTGTGGTAGCCAAAGACAATATGAAACAAATGGTTGTGAGGCTGTGTTCTGTTAAAACTTTATTTACTAACAAAGGAAGCAGGGGCTGGAGCAGTGATTCAGTGGTTATGGTGCTTCCCTGGCATGCACACGGATGTGGGTTCAAGCCCCAGCACCATGTACACAACAAAGTGTCGGAGAAACAAAAGCCACACAATAAATGAAATGGAGGATTGATTTTCTCTCTCTCTCTCATTGTTCCTTTTTATTTCTTATTTTTTTTAAAGAGAGAAGGATAGTGAGTGAGAGAGAGAGAGAGAGAGAGAGAGAGAATCAATTTTTATTGAGTTTTTCAAATGGCTTTTGTTGCTCTGACACTTAGTTGTGTTTGTGGGTGCTGGAGTTTGAACACGTGTACTTGTGCATGCCGGGCAAGCACTGTAACCACCAAGCCACCACTCCAGCCCCTGTTTCTCTTTCTTTAAAAAACAGAAAAAGAAAAAAGAAAGGAAATGGACAAGATTTGGCCAGAGAGTCTTCATATGCCAACACCTGCAAAAAAGAGGCACGCTTTCTGGCCTGCTCCTGATTGCCTTCCAAGTGACTAGGCCCAAGTCACTTTATGTCTCAGGTATCTTTCTGCCACTTGGTTTGTTTGAACCCAGGAAGGTGAAGCCATTTATTAGACTGCGAATAAACTGGGGTCTCTCAGACTCAACTCTGCCTCCTTTCCCTTGGCCATACTTGGTCCATAGGAATTGGGGATTGTGCTCTGTGATGCCTACCTGTGGTGGCTGAGTAAAAAAATCTGCCCAATTCTAGTTAATTCTAACTATAGCCTATGTATCCAGAGTCAAGCCTATGTATCCAGAGTCCTGCAATCTGGCTTTTATCTCTGACAAACATATATCTTGGCTCCTGTTTGTTTGGTCTTTTATATCACAGTTCTTCAGAGCATCAAGGGGTTATTTAACAGAACCCCTCAGAATAATGTGTTATGAAATTTTACTTTATGATGAATATCCAAATCAGTTTTATATTCTCTCAAAAAAACAGCAGAGACCATAAGACATGAGTTTTTTTTTTATTTTCTTGAATACTATCTCATGGATCTCATGGTGTGCATTGATCATAAATGAATTGGCTATCATATAGGCAGCATTGCATTCTTTTTTTTTTTTAAACAGAGAGGGACAGTGAAAGAGAGACAGAGAGAATCAATTTTTATTTAGTTTTTCAGGTAGCTTTCATTGCTCAGACACTCATTTGTGTATGTGGTGCTGGGGTTTGAACTCATGTACTCGCACATGCCAGGCAAGTGTTGTAACTACTGAGCCACCACTCCAGCCCCAGCATTGCATTCTTAAAATGTAAAATTTATATGTGAAATTATTTACAGATATCAATTCTTTAAAAAAATTTTCTTAGTAGGGAAATGGAGATTCTTGGTGGCCTTGAAGTTGGGAATCACAGTTCTAAAACTGTAGGAGTCAGCAACAAGACTGTAAGGAAAGATTTAATGGGAAACAGACCCTTTGATCTATCTATTTGTCCTTCCACATTGCTCAAAGGTGAGCAGTGGAGCTGTCAGACACAAGAGACCCCCTGGGAGCAGGGTAAGTTCATGGTTGCTATGCTAGTATACCTGGCTGCCAGAACAAAGCACCACAGACCGGGAGCATCAGGAACAGAAACTGTTGTCTCACAGTTCGGGCAACCAGAGATGTAGAATGGAAGAGTTACAGAGGCTGTGAGGGAAGGACCTGCAGACCTCCCTACTGGGCCTGCAGTAGGCCTTCTTCCCTTGTCTTTTCACCTCATCGCCCTCTCTGCAGGTCTGGTTCTGAGTACAAATCTCACCTTTTCATAAGGGCAATTGTCATACTGGAGCAGGGTCTACCCAAACAACTTCACTTTAATTTGATTACCTCTGTAGAATTCCATCACCAAATAAGCTCACATTCTGAGGTACCAGGGATTAGGACTCCACAGAGAGCTTTTAGGAGACACCCTTCAAACCTGACAACAAGGAACAATGGCTTTCATTTGGAAAGCTAAGTTCCATGGTGTGCCCTGACACTTCATGTGTGTGAAAATATGCCAATATGTGCAGATCTGATGTGGATAAGATTTACTTGGGATCTGAGATTGTGGGTGGGGAGGAGGAAAGGAAAAATGTGTTTTGTGGGAATACCTTACACATCATGAAAGAATTACCTTCTTCCCACATACCTCTTCATTCTATACCCCACTTCTGGGCCACTCATACCACCAGGATAGCAAAGATAAGAAAGGCCAGCCAGGTCCTGAGGTATCTCTGGATGTTGAGGGTCCCAATCAATGTCCCTTTTCAATAATGATTCCTCAGCAACAAGACATTCTGGAGACATTTAGCACAATGAAAAGGTCTGGATTTGCTGCTGTTTCTATGTGGTCTCCCTAGCCTGCAGAGTCCTTCCCTAGACCCCTCATGTGGCAGCTGGGACCAGGCCAGAACATAATGCTGACTCCCAGTGCTGTTCTCTGCAGGCTGTTGGCTAGATCACCCACAATTTTTTTTAATGCAGGCAGGCAGAGGCTTTCCCATGCCCCGGACCTGCTAGGTATTGCCAATAGGTCAAGGAATTGCTTCTACTGCTACTCTGAACCTGCCTGCCACAAGCATACCATAATCACTGGATTTTAGGGGTCCAGACACCTAGAAGCTTTTCCTCCCTTTCCAGAAAAGCACCCTTTGCTAAGTCACCCCAAATGCCAGATAAGCATTCTTCATTCATACCCCTTCACATGCCTCTACATCCCACTCCTAGTCCCAGCTGAGAACAGCTCTTCACACATCAGGTTCTGCCCCTGTCCATCCTCCTTCCTGAGGGACTTCCCCTTCTCCTTAACTGATGGTCCTGTAGCCATATTCCAGGAGCCAACCTCCCACTGAGGCTCAATAACCATATCACCCACCCTTGGTCTCAGTAAGCCCCACAAGGCAAGTCACCAATTTCCTGTGCAGACCAGTCCCCAGGGCCATCACCACAGTAGTGACCTGCCCCCAGGCAACCCAACCCCCGACCCATTTCTCCTCAGACCTGACCTCTAGTGCAATGCATCTGGCCCTCAGTACCAACCCAGACACTACAGCCCCAACCCCCTTCCACTACTGCAGGCTGCCTCATGGCCATCTCCCTAGCTGTGACCAGGATTCCAGGACTTCACTCTGGTACAGTGAAGACCAGCCCTGACACACACCAGATCACTCCCTAGCAATGAAGTCCCTCTCAGATTCCATCCAGTCAGTGAAGCCCCACCCCAGCAGCGGAGTCCCACTTAGCTTCCTCCCCAGCAATGAAGGCCTGCCGGCACTTCCCAGCAATGAAGGGCGCCCCCAACAGTGAAGTCCCTCCCAGGCCCTCCAACAGTGTGCCAAGCCCTCCCACCCCCCATCCCCTGTGCACCACGGGGCTCTAGAGAGCACCAAACTTGCTCTGGCATTGGAAGTAGCTGGGCTCCTTGGGGTCCAGGTGCTGCGAAGAGATGAAGCCGAAGGAAGACAGCGTAGAGATGGGCCTGGGGAACTGGGAGCAAGGAGGGGAGAGATGGGGCATCCCGCCTTAGGTCCAACTGCCTTCCTGGAGCTCTGACCACACCCAGGAGAGGGTCTAGATGAGCTAGGGGCTGCCTGAGGCCCGAGTTTGCGGGGTGCGTGCCTGAGGAGGAGCTGCTGTGTTCCAAGCCCGGGAGCTGGAGAGCCACTGACTGCTGGGCGCAGAGGTGCTGCGTGTGGGGTGCGCCAGCCACTACATGCCAGGGCATCCAGCGGGAAACTCCCCGGGGAATGCCCATTAATTGAGTACTTCTACAAACACCGTTATGAGTAATTATAAAGAACATATGCAAACCCTACTTTTGAAAACCCAATGCTTTGAAAATTCTGTATTTCCAAATAAAAGGCAAAGAGATTTAAGACTAAACAACAAAACCATAAAATTTAAATTAGACATTAAGATTCCTGGTTGTAATACTGTTAAACTAAGAAGGAGACTGGGACTGACAATCCTTGAGTAGACAATGCCAGTAAGGCCTTGAGAAAGAACCTGAACCTTGCTTAAACTACAGATATGAGCACCACTTAACCTGGGCCATTTCTTGCTAATGCATGTGAACAGAAAAGCGAACTAAAGCTCACCCAATCAGCAGCATCCCACGAATTTATATAGCTAGGGATTTTCCCACAAGACACATCAAATAGGGCAACTGTATACCTCTTTGTTCTGCTTTACTAAGTTCATCCTATAATGGCCCTGTTCATGTTCCTTTGAAACTCCAGACCACTTCTGTTTTGGCACTGTCTGATTGGAGAATTGCTATTTATTGAAATAATTGTTCTATTAAGGCACAATTTGAAAATTTGCCTGGAAAAAAGTAAAGTTGAATTAGGAATTGCTTTTGGAGAAAAACAATAGGTGACACCACAGCTGAACAAGACGGTAACCCAGTGATTGTAAGTGTATTGTTTGATACCTTTTCTTCCTAGTAAATGTTTGCTATTAGAGCAAAATCATTTCGGGCCATCAATACACAGTGCTACTCTGAGAAATTCAGTAGAAAAAAACGAATTTTAATACAATTAAAATATTTGTGTATTTGTATTTGTTAGAAATTACATAGGACTTACTACGTGACAATACTATTTTAAAACAAATCATAAACAGGATATCCTTTAATCTGTTAGGAAAATATTCAAGTTTATTAATATTAACATTTACAAACCATTATAAGGACTTTTCAATGAGGATTTGTCAGAAAGTAATATTTTCATTTCTGAAATCATGTCTATTTTTTCACCTTCTAAGAAAAATATCAGCTTATTAGTGTTGACAAGTTGTATAACATTAAAAATTACAACTTCCTTTACTTTGTTTGTAAAGGGGGGGAACTAGGAGAGAGGGGGGAGAGAATGATTTTCATTTAGTTTTTTCCATCTGGTTTTCGTTGCTAAGTTGTTTACATGGTGCTGGGGTTCAAACCTGCATCCTTGCATATGCCAGGCAAGAGCTATAACCACTAAGCCACTGTTCCATCCCCCTCCTTTACCTTTTATAGATGTCTTAATCAACTATAAACAGCAATACAAATCCTTCTCAATCTAACTTAATCTCAACATCTGGTGAGAGAAGAAAGGGAAAGCTCTTCTTTGATACCCTCACAAGTACTCTGCTCCCTGCATTTCTCTCTTCTGCTCTGATTCTTCCCCACCTGCACTGAAGGAGGCAAAGTCCACCAAAGTTCTGTCTGACAAAGTCCAGTCTTGGGGGTGGGCTAGGCAAAGCCAGCCCAGGAGATTGCCAAAATCATCCCTTCTAGGAATTGGCTGTGTTCTTGTCATTATATGTATTGTGAATTTGCTCAAACTGAAACTCTAATTGTTATGAGAATTCTATTGCTTAGACAATTTTTGTGGATTGTGGAGAAGGATACTTGTTATAACACATATAGAAATCATGGAAAACAAAGCTATACTGGCTTTAAAATAAAATTGGGTATAGAAAGCAAAATAATTAGAACTAAAGAACAAAGAAACAGGATACATAAAAAATCAACAGAAAGACATGTTTACCTTTCCTGTTGCAGATATTGAGTTTTAACCCCTTATCAGTAAATAAGACATGTTTGCCTTTCCTGGCTTAGTGGAGGCTGAGTTTTAACCCCTTAGCAGTAATGAAGACATATTTACCCTTTTTGTCTTTGCAGAGGTTAGGCTTTAACTTTTCAGCCCATAAGTTAGGAAGCACAGATTATTTTACAGGATTAACATTTATAGGATCTGAGATAGTTATGGAATATTTGGTAAGGTTGTAATAGCAAAATAGGTTTTAGATTAGTAGTCAATAGGGTTTAGTAGTAGTATAGCCTATAACATAGTCTAGCTAAATAAGAAACTTTTCATTTATGCTAAGATAGGGCTTCTAGACTAATGCAGTGCAGTGAGCTTTAAGGCTTCTCTTATCTAGTAAGATAATGGTTTGCAGAAACATCTGGAGGAATTTAGGGAGACAGAATCAGGGGCAGTGTTTGGTCTCTGTCCCTTGTAAAAGCGGGTTTTTAAAATGTGGTCTATGTGGTGGGGAGGTCAAGGACATAAATTGTACTAATGGTTGATGCTTTAAGATTACTGGGAAACTAAAAAGATGATTGTATAATGAAACTGATAATGAAAGCCCTGTTTGTACACCTGTATACAAATGTTCAACAATAAAAAACAGACGGCATTTTGCTCAAGCAGGGAACTGTGTCTGCTTTCAACTTGCCCTGGAGGTTCAAGCCATTTCTCTACATGGACTCCACTCCTCCTTCCTTTGGGGACCCAAGCTCAGCTGGGGCTGGCCCCCAGCACTGCGCAGTAGGCTGAAGGCTGCAAAGTAATGACCACAACCAAATAACGGTGAGAATTTTAATTTAATCTGCTCTATGATTAATCATGTCAGCCTTAAAAAGGCTCAACTACACCAAAACTGAGTGGGCTTTTAGTGATGTGCAGGGCAAGAACTGGGCACACTTTCTTCCCCCTTCACTTCAGAAGAGAAATCCTGCCAGCTAAGTAGTTAGACCCCTGTGCTTTCTGCTGGAGCCTGCAGTGCCTCATTGCAAGAAGTCTCCTGTACTCTGGCATGTGGTCCTGGAGCTTGGACAGACTCCTCTCTGCCACCCTTGGGCACACTGCAATTGCTCTTGTAAAAAGTTCCCCATGCAGAAGGTGAGGTGTGAAATGTTAAAGTTGTGAGCCGCTCTCCTTCATACATGATTTTCTTCACTCATCAATTTAGAGGATTTGTCAGGGCACAAGGACCTGGATTCTCTGGTAAGTAATATCCAACAGAATGCTCTGCAGTAAGAAATATTTATATCCACACTCTCCAATCTGGCAACCAAAAGCCACAGGTGGCTACTGAGCACTTGAAATGAGGCCAGAGTGACTAAGAAACTGAGTTTTGGTTTTTTTAAAAGTTTAAATAGCATATACTAGTGGCTGCTCTATTAAACAGCACAAACCTAGATTATAACAGTAGCAACAATTACTGAGTATTTACTCTGCTCCAGGTATTACCATTTCATTAAATCTTTGAACAAATCTTTGAGGTTACTATTGTTCTTTCACTCATTTCACAGGTGAAAAAGCAAGCAAAAAAAAAAAAAAAAGGTTAAAATACTCTGCCTAAAGCATTCTGCTACTATGTGGCTAATAGGAGACTCCAACCCAGATGGTCTTGCCTCTATAGCCCAACTGCCTTCAAGAAGGGAAAATTTCATTTTGAATTTTCCAGAGATCTTCTATGGCTATTAAGTCCCACAAATCTCCAAAGAGGACAAATGCTTCCATTCCAAACACCAAAATTCTCTATACTACTTACCTATTGTATAACAATAGGGCATTAATATTCTTGAGGCAAAATACAATCTTGCTTCGAAAAAGGTCAATCAGTCCAATCACAGATTTATAAAGATGAAAATCCACAGGGGTCTTTAAGAAACAGCATGGAGTAAGAAATTATTTCACTTGGTATTTATGAGGTAGTGCCAGGGGCCAGCCCCAGGTGAACTCCGGTCCTCAAAGAAGGAGTGGAGTCGGTGATACAGAGGAACGGCTGGAAACTCCGGGGCAAGTTGCAAGCAGACACAGTTCCCTGTTTGAGCAAAATGTCATCTGTTCTTTATTGTTGAACATTTTTATACAGGTGCACAAACAAGCCTTTCATTATCAGCTTCATTATACAATTCTCTCTTCAGTTTCCCAGTAAACTTAAAGCATCAACCATTAGTACAATTCATGCCCTCGACTTCCCCACCATAATGACCATATTGTTTAAACCTGCTTTTACAAAGGACAGAGACCAAACACTTCACCAAATTCTGTCTCCCTAAATTCCTTTAGATGTTTCTGCAAACCATTACCTCACTAGATAAAAGAAGCCTTAAAGCTCACGGCTCTGCTTGAGTCTAGAAGCCCTATCTTAGCATAAATGAAAAGTTTCTTATTTAGTTAGACTATGATATAGACTATTTTACTCCTATACCTTATTAACTACTAACCTGAAACTATTTTGTTATTGTAACCTTACCAAATACTCTATAGCTATCTTAGATCCTATACATTTAATCCTATAAATACATCCTATAAATGTTAATTCTATAAATGGGCTAAAAAATTAAAGCCTAACCTCTGCAAAGACAAAAAAGGTAAACATGTCTTAATTACTGCTAGGGAGTTAAAGCTCATCCTCTGTAACAACAGGTAAGGTAAACATGCCTTTCTCACTCAAAGTTCACAATACAATGTGAGCACTCAGGATGGTATTGGTAAATGTTTCACGTATATTGTTTCTTTGTTCCTTAGTTCTAATTATTTTGCTTTCTATACCCAATTTTATTTTTTGTTTTCCATGATTTCTATATGTGTTATAACAAGTATCCTTCTTAACAATCCACAACAGTTGTCCAAGCAATAGAATTCTCATAACAATCAGAGTTTCAGTTTGAGCAAATTCACAATATGTATAATTATTAAAACACAGCCAATTCCTAGAAGGGATGATTTTAGCAACCTCCTGGGCTGCTTTGCGTAGCCCATCCCCAAGACTGAACTTTGTCAGACAGAACTTCGGTGGACATTGCCTCCTCCAAAGAAGCTTTGGACCCCCTCCCCCAAAATCATACCTGCAGGGCTGGAGTGGTGGCTCAGCAGATACAGCACTTGCCTGGCAATGTGTGAGGAAGCAGGTTCGAACCCCAGCACCACCTATACAATGAAGTGTCAGAGCAATGAAAGCCACATGTAAAACTAAATAAAATTGATTCTCTCCCCCTCCCTCCCCTCCTCTCACTTTCCCTCTCTTTTTTAAAAAATTATATGTGCAAATATTATAAATAAAAAGAAAATATAAAAGCAGGTAATAAATTGACAGCTACCTGGATATAAAACTTTGATACAAAATTACTTTATTGGCATGATATTTTTTCCAAGACTTAGGACATGGACCTTTCTAAAAATGAGATACATGATTCTTGCTACATTTCAAAATACCTTGTAAATGTGTTTGAATAGTTGTCATTGGTCACCATAAACCAAAAGAGAAGTTAGCAGGGAAGGGAAGGAAAGAGAGAAGGAGAAGAAACAAAAATACGCAGAATTTAAAGACATTCTTGGAACCCCTTGAATGCTATAAAGTTCTTAAGTTCTCAATGTTTTTAACAGTAGAAAAAGTGATCAAGGTGACATTTCAACTTAGTAAGAAAAGGACAGCAATGTAATAAATGTTATGAAATTGCTCTTTTCCATGTGGAAAAGAACCAAGTTAAACTATTATCCATTACAGACTATGGCCTATTCCAGTCATATAAGATGGTGACAACAGTGAATAATAATGCACGGCATTCTTGAAAATCAGCAGGAGAGCAGATTTTCAGTATACTCACCACACCCACCCCCATATACACACCTATGTGAGATAAAACATGTTGATTCAATAGTACATATGCTGATACACATTGTGGAATGGCTAAATATGTCCATATTTCAAAATGACATAAATAGAATATATGCAACTTTTTATTTGTTAATTGAAAGACCTAAATAAAAAATATATTCCTACTATATTAAAATATAATAAAATATTATTTTAAAAATTTTGGTAAAGTGCTTGTGTTGACTTAGTAGTGGCAAATACTCTTTTAAGCAAAATAGGAAATATAGAAATACAGAAAGACAGATATGACTACAGAAAATTCAAGAACTTTTGTACAGCAAAATAACAACAGAACAAATTTTAAAAAATGATAAAAATTATAAGCCAGTAGAAAATTGTGTGTAACATATATAATAATTAACAATTATTTTACAAGTCATTAAAAAAGGACAAACAAAAATGTGTTAAGGTGGGTTGGGGTGGTAGCTCAGCAGTTGGAGTGCTTGCCTATACCTAGGTTTGAACCCCCACATCACATATGCAAATAAGTGTCTGAAGTTTTTACTTGCATTTCTCTGATTGTTCGTGACGTAAAACATTTTCTCATATATTTATTAGCTTTATGGTCTTCCTCTGTTGAGATGTTTCTGTTTAGTTCCCTAGCCCTATTATTGATTGGATTATTTGTGATTTTGGTGTCAGTTTTTTGAATTCTTTGTATATTCTGGATATTAGTCCCCTATCGGAGGCATACCAGGGAAAGATTTTTCTTCCATTCTGTAGTTTCTCTCTTGATACTCTTGACTGATATTTTAGCTCTGTCTAAGATTTTTAGCTTAATGGTGTCCTACTCATTGATTTTTTGCTT
This sequence comes from Aplodontia rufa, assembly GCA_004027875.1. Classification (NCBI taxonomy): domain Eukaryota; kingdom Metazoa; phylum Chordata; class Mammalia; order Rodentia; family Aplodontiidae; genus Aplodontia; species Aplodontia rufa. The sequence goes on from PVKS010017501.1 coordinate 21,564, forward strand.
TTATTCTTATGCTATGGGAGTCTTGTTAAGGTAGGAGGTGCCCACACTGATGTGATGGAAATTGATACTATTTTTCCTTCTAACAGTTTTATAGTTGCTACTTTAATTCCTAATTCTTTGATCCATTTCAATTTGATTTTTGTGTGATGTGGGACATAAGGATCTCTAATTTCAGTTGTCTGCGTATGACTGTCAAGTTGGACCAGAACCATTTTTTGAATAGGCTGTTTTTCCTCCAACTATATTTTTGAGCTCTTTGTCAAATATCAGAAGGTCAAAGATTTATGGGTTTGTCTCAGTATCTTCTATTCTTTTCCATTGGTCTTCATGTCTTTAAAAGAGAGAGAGAATGACAGTGAGAGAGAAAGAGAGAATTAATTTTATTTAGTTTTTCACGTGGCTTTTGTAGCTCGGAGATTTCATTGTGTATGTGGTGCGGGGGTTCAAAACTGGGTCCTTTGCTTTCCAGGTAAGCACCCTAATCACAGAGTCACTGCTCCAGCCATCTTTGTGTCTGTTTTGATAACAATATCATGCTGTTTTTGTTACTGTAGCCCTATAATATAATTTCAGGTTAGGTATTGTGGCACCTCCTGTTTCATCTTTCTTGCTTAATAATGTTTTGGCTATTCTGGATTTCTTTTTATTTCAAATGAATTTAAGAATTGCTCTTTCTATATCCATGAAGAACATAACTTGATGTGGATTATGTTGAATTAGTACAAGGCTTTCAGCAGAATGGCCATTTTAATTATATTGATTCTTCCTAACCAAGAACATGGAATGTTTTTCCCCCTTGTCAGATCTTTGTTCAGTTTCTTTACTTAATGTTCAGTAGTTTTCACTGTAGAGGTTCTTTATATCTTTTATTAGATTAATGCTCAAGAATTTTATTCTTTTTGAGTTATTGTGAATGGGACAGATTTCCTGATTTCTTCTTTGGCAGAATTGCTGCTGGAGTATAGGCAAGCTATTGATTTATGAATGTTGATCTTATAACCAGCCACTTTGCAAAAATTCATTTGTAAGCTCTACAAGTCTTCTGACAGAGCTTATTGGCTCTGCAAAGTATAGGATCATTTCATCAAATAGAGATAGCTTGACTTCCTCTTTCCTATTTGAATCCTTTATTTCCTTCTCTTGTCTGATAGCTCTAGCTAAGGTTTTGAGGATTATATTGAATAAGAGTGGTGAGAGTGGACAGCCTTGGCTTGTACCCAAATTTAGTGGGAATGGTTTCATTCAGTATAATGTTGGATGTGGGTTTGTCATAAATGGCTCTTACAAAATAAATGTATCTTCCTTTGATCCTTAGGTTCTACAGAGTTTTGAGAATAAATGGGTGTTGAATTTTGAAGGACTTTCCTGCATCAATTGAGAGGATCATATGTCTTTTGTCTTTAATTCTGTTTAAGTGGTGAATCACATTTATTGATTTATGTATGTTGAACTAGCCTTACATTTGTGGAATGCAGCTCACTTGATCATAATGTATTATCTTTTTGATGTGTTTGCTAGAATTTTATTAAGGATTTTTGCATTTATGTTCATCAGTGAATTGGTCTGTAGTTTTCTTGATTTTTCTTTGGTGAGTTTTGGTACCAGGGTTATATTTGCCTCATAAAAAGCATTTGGAAGGGCCTTGAGTGGTGACTCAGCATTATGGCACTTGCCTTGCATGCACCAGAATGTGACTTCAAACCCCAGCACCACATATACAATGAAGTGTGGGAGCAGTGAAAGTCATATGAAACACTATATATCAATTGCTTCTCTCTCTCTCTCTCTCTCTCTCACTGTCCCTCTTTCTTAAAAAAATGTATTTGGAAGGGTTCTATCCCTTTTAATTTCATGGAATAGTTTACTAAGAAGAGATGTTAATTCTTCCCTAAAAGTCTGGTAGAACTCTACTGAGAATCCATCAGGGTCCAGGCCTTACTTTGTTGGAAGACCTTTGATTGCTGTTTTAATTCTGCAACCTAAGATGGGTTGATTTAGATTTTCAATCTCCTCCTGTTTTAATTTGGGAATGTCATGTGTGGTTAGGTATTTGTCCACGTCTTCCAGTTTATCAAACTTGGAAGGGGATAGTTTTTCTTTTTTTTTTTTTAATTAGATGTATATAGAAATACAATTGAGGGGGAAACATTATCAAACAATCAATAACCAATGTATGTATACTTAGTTATCCAGGGGTAATGCCAAATCATGAATGCCCAGCTTGGGTTTCCCCTGTTGGAAGTGGATAGTTTTTCAAAATAAGTTCTGATTCTCCTCTGGATTTCAGTTGAGTCAGAGGTAATGTCTCCAATTTTGCATTTGATTTTGTTGATTTGTTTCACTTCATTCTTCCTTTTGGTGAGGTTGGCTAGGGGACTGTCAAATTTATTCTTTGTTTTTTCAAAGAATTAACTATTTGTTTTGTTGGACTTTGTAGTTTCTATTTATTTTTTTTTTGTTCTCAATTTCATTGATTTGAGCTCTGATCTTAGTTGTTTCCAGTCTTCTTTTGGATTTGAAATTGGATTGTTCTTCTTTTGGTATGAATTTGTGTTGGAGTGTAAGTTTATTTTTTTAGTCTCTCTCCTATCTTTTAGTGACAGCACTCAGTGCTATAAATTACCTCTTAAGAATGCTTTCATAGTGTCCAATAGATTTCAATATGTTGTGTCATCATTCTCATGTTTGCAAAAATTTCTTGACTGCTGTTCTCAGTTTATCTTTGATCCATTTCTCATTTAAGAGAGTTTATCCAATCTCTAATTATTTAAGTACTTTGTTGTTTTTCTTGTTTTTAATTGCTAAGATCATACCATTGTGATCTGGCAGGATATATGAGATTTTATCAACTGTTTTGTATTTGCTTAAGATTATCTTTATGGACTAGGATATGATCTATTTTGGAGAAGAGTCCATGTGCTGCTGAGAAGAAGGTAAACTTTTCTGATATGGGATGGAATATTCTACAAATGTCTGTTAAGCTCAATTGAGTGATAGAGTTGTTTAGGTTAGAGATATCTTTATTGATTTTTTTATTTTGATGTTCTGTCTATTGTTGCTAGTGGAATGTTAAAGTCCCTCAATGCTATTGTGTTGACATCAATATGTGGTTCTAATGACCTTGAGTACTCTTTCCATATATTTGGAAGGGTTGCATTTGGGGGAATGAATGCTAATTACTGTTATATCTTCTTGATGTAGTGTTACTTTTACTATGATGAAATGATCTTATTTATCCCTTCTGACTAATTTTTGGTCCAAATTAGCTTTGTTGTACATAAGGATCACAACTCTGGCTTGCTTTCTTGAACCATATGTCTGGTAGGTTTTTGCCAAACTTTCATCTTCAATCTGTGTCTAATTTGGCTGTGAGGTGTGTCTCCTGTGAGCAACATATTGTTGGATTATATTTTTTAATCCAGTCAGCTAATCTGTCTTTTGATTGGGACATTGAGTCCTTTCATGTTCAGTGTTAGAATAGATATGTGATTTTGGATCCCTGGCATTATGACCCTTGGTGAATTTTGTGCAATCTTTGATATCTTTTAGGAGTTATGTTTTTATTGACTTTCCTCTCCTCATGGGTTTTGGATGTTGTTACCTTGTTCCTCTGAAGTTTGTCTTTGAGTATTCTCTGCAGAGCTGGTTTAGTGTTCGTGTATGCTGCTAGTTTGTTCTTATTATGGAAGTATTTTACTTCCCCACCACATTTAAAGCTGAGTTTTGCAGGGTATAGTGTCTTTGGCAGAAAATTATTTTCATTCTGCATTTGAAAATTATTGGTCCATATTCTTTTGGCCTTTATTGCCTGAGCAGGAAAATCCACAATAATCCTTGTTGGTCTACCTCTGAATGTGATCTTACTGCTTTTAAAATTCTTTCCTTGATTTCTCTGTTATTTCTTTTGTATATGATGTGTCTCAGTGAGTTTTTCATTTGCTTAGGTTTATTTGGTGTGCTGTAGGAATCTTGAATTTGAATTTTGGATCAATTCTGATATGGGGGAAATTTTCCTTTGCTCTCTGAATGAGAAGATTTTTTATACCATTCGTTTGTTGTTCTATATTCTCCCATATTCAAATTACTCTCAGATTATTTCTTCTGATCTCCTTCCATACTTGGGAAGTCAATACACTTTTTTACTTGTCTGTTCTTGTATTCAAGATTACTCAGCCTGTTTTTGTTGTCCGATGTTTGTTCTTTGAAAGTTGAAGCTCTATTTTTCTACTGAATTTACTCTGATATTTATATCTTCCATTGAGCTTTTAATTTGGTTGACTGTGTTTTTCATACAGTCCCTTTTGTTGTTCACTTTGAGACAAGCTCTCACTAAATTTTGAAGATTGTGTCAGGTGCATTGTAATTTCAATGAACCTAACACAAGCTCCTGTATTTCTGGGAATACAGACATACAGTGTCATCCTTGGTAGTGTATGTTATTTTACTATATGTGATGAAAATGGCTCACAAGAATTTTATGGAAATTTTTTAGACTATGTTCCTCAAGGATATCAGCCTGTAGTTTTGTTTCATTGTTGTGTCTTATTCAATTTTCCAATCAGGGTAATACTATGATTTGCTCAGATTGATTCCACTATTCTTCCCTTTGTTCTTCCTTCTCCCTCTATCCCTCTCAATACCCATTCTCTACTCCACCACTCTCTCTTTGGATTTCACTGAGTTCCCCCCTCTTTTCCCTTATTTTTCTCTAGCTTCTTCAAATGAGTGAAAACATTCAATCCTTGATTTTCTGTTTCTATTTTATTTCTCTTAACATAATGTTCCCAGTTCCATCAAATTTCTAAACATTCCATAATTTCATTCTTATTTATGTCTTTTGATTATATCACATTGTCTTTATTCATTAATCTTCTGGTGGGCACCTAGGCTGCTTTCATAGCATGGCTATGTTGAATTTTGCCACTTTAAAATTTCTGTGGCTGCATCATTATAATGTGCTAATTTTAGGTCTTTTGATACATGTCCTAGCACTTCCATCCATGTTTTACCAAATCAGGATACATATGAAGTTCAGCATTCAGCTCACAATGGAGAGCATTGTTTATATTCTACTTTGGAATACTATGTACATATTTCATTTATAATTCCTAAGATTTCAAAACTACAAATCTGTGTGGCATCCAAAGACTCATGGTGAAATCTTTTTGCATCTGCTTATTAACATTAAGGTTACAGATTTTCCTTGGGAGCCATTAATATATGGAAGTATCCTCTTTATCTGCTGATTCATGGGAAAGAGCAAAGATGAGAGTAAATGAACCTCTGGAACATAAGAACCATATACTCAACACACCTGTTTGGGAAGAATACTGATTTAGGTCATGAACACTCATGTATTCAAATTGTTCAAGAAATGAATGTACCTATTAAGTAGACAGTAATAAAAAGAGAGAAATGTACTAAGGAGTACATCTTTTCTGGCTTCAGCTACAGGTGAAATTGGGAGTGAAATATTAGTTCTCTCTTGATGCATGCTTGCATGGTGAGAATGTTGGAAATGAGGAAGAGGAGTGGAGAAGAGGGAAGGAAGAATCATAAAGACATAGTACAGGGAGTATAGGAAGAAAAAAGGAGCAGTTGTCCAGAGTAGAGGGTGGGGAAAATCGAGTCTCATAGGAGAAAGAGAATGTGTGGTCTACTCAGATTATAGGAAAGATTTGTGAGTTCCAGTTCCAAACTCAAATGAGGAGTAGAGTGAAATGTTCCCTTTCATCCTTTCTCAGGCACTGTTGGCAAGGAATTGAGGAGTGAAGAACCTGATGACATTGCTACATTGTGAGGTGAAAAGGGGTAAGAATCATCCACACCAAGAGGATAAAAGGGAAAGAATGGAAGACCAGAGCTCAAGAGGTTGCTTCTGAAAGGCTAAAAAAAGGGGAGATGAAAAAGAGCAGAACAAATTAACTACGTAATTTTGGATTGAATACTGAGTAAATAGACACAATTCAATTCAGCTGGTTTCAATATTCCTTCCTTCAAACTAAATGTGAGCCTATATTACTGGTCCAGAGATGATTGAAATTCTGAGAGTCTGGAATCACTGTGAGATTCTGCAGTTACTAATTTCTGCTCTCCCTAATGACCTGGTGCAGGGATACATAGGGAATCCCTGTGAGTCATTCTGAGAAAAGTAACATTTCAGAAGCATCATTTGAATTTAAAGTGAGATAAGCATTCCCTCATTATTACTTTATTATATATGTTTTTAAAAGAGACTGGGACAGTAAGAGAGAGAGAGAGAGAGAAAGAAACAATTTTCATTTAGTTTTTCATGTGGCCTTCATTGCTCCAAGACTTCATTGTGTATGTGGTACTGGGGTTTGAACTTGTGTAGTTGTGCATGCCAGGCAAGCACTGTAACTGCTGAGCCCCTGTTCCAGCCCCACTTTATTATATTTATTTTATATTTATATATTAATATATTTGAAACTTTGTCATTTTTGTTTTGATGACTAGGAATATAACCATGGCCCTGGGAATACTAGGATTACACTCCACTACTGAGATACAACTTCAACACTTGATAGCAGATTTTGTGGTAAGCCAGGCCTTTCATGAAACTACTTGAATAGCTGGCAAGACATCCCAAACCCATTTGATTCTGTAAGCTGAAATCTGGTTGGATTTTCTTTCTCACACACCAGTGCCTTCCCTCTTAGCAGACTTACCAATGACTTTGAAATATAAATTTTCTTAATATCTGATAATTCTGTGAATTCTCAGATTATTTTTTCTCTTGGATGGTCATATCTCAAATGTGATGTTTATCATGCATTATTTCTTAGGTGTGGTACTCACATTTTCACACTTCATTGAGTCAAGAAATGTGAAGTTGGTCAAAAGAGAGGAAAAGAAAATGCATCATTGTCCTCTGTGGGTTTGAAGAAACAACAAAACCTGAACTTGCTATTATTCTGAAAGGGTACATCTGAACAATTTCTTTGAGATAACGCTGTTCGTTGGGAAAAGAAATATACATTTCCCTGGAAACTTATCGGCTGTTTGGACTCATTAAACTGCTTGGTGAATGAAGGGATAGCATACACACTTTTAGTACAATGGATTAAGTAATTCGGATAGGTTTTACTGAAGATATATGTTGTTACATATTTACATCAGATTTGACATTGAACCTTGGGGTCCTTAAGCTCCTCTGATTAGAGATCACTGAGCTCTTCATCTTTCTACACCATGTCATTGGTATATGTATCCTTTTCTATTGTATTTATTGTTTTTAGAAGCAGAGTCTCACTTTTGAGTACTAAAATGTTTTCTTAAACTTAGATGATGGAATTTTTTAAGGAACATTTCACTCATGTGACTGAGCTCAATCATACCCACCAAAAAGCAGAAACACCTAAGCTAAGGTAACCTCAATCAAAGTTAACTGGAGGGATTCACCTCAAGTTTAATTCAGCAGGAGTATGGGGGTGATTTGGTTGTGGGAATATTTTCCTGAGTGTATATTCCATTTCTTTTTCAGTATCTTCAGATTCATCTGTTGTCATGAGGATAATTCAAGTTCTCTCTTTATGTGAAAGTGATAACTGCATACAATATTTAATAACTACCTTGTTTCCAAGCACATCAAGCCTATCAGCAAAATAAGAGATTCTCTTTGAAAACAAGGAGGACAGAAGGAGGAAGCCTGGGCACTCAATTCCAGTTAGTTTTGCAGTACAACATCTCTGGCAAAAACTATATTAAAACCTTCAAAGTGCTAGCAGACTTTTACAATTATCATTTTTTTGGCAAGTGTAGTGAAGGACTTGACTCAAACTGTCAGTATCTATGTTTGTATCAGTGTATAAAAATATTTCTGTACATGCATACAAAAGTTATTTTCAAAACCAACCTTGAACTTGGATATTTCTATAACTAAGGTTTCCATATTGGAGTCAGTACACATATTTATTGGATAATGAGGCACTTTCCCCACCCTCAGTACAAAAATAAATAAATTAATTAATTAAAGCTTAAGGGAGAACTGAGATACAGTTCCAGATTCTTGGAAGACTGAGAAAGGGTTTGTATTTGACCCCAGGAAATAAAGGACATTAAGAGAAACAGAGGTAGAACTCATCTAAACATCCATCTTAATTCTAGTATGAAACCTAGCATTTCAACTTATTCCTCAAAGGTGTGTTGTAGATTATGGAACAATTTACTCCAAGGACCTCAGTACTTCTGCTGAGTTCTGTAGTAAGAATTTGTGCAATGTTTAGGTAAAATACTTTGTGAAATGCATATTGAGTTTTCCAGAGAAAACACTCTCCAGGCATTTTCCCTATGATTAGTAAATACTAATATGACATGCACACAATAATGAATTGTTTGCTCTTCTTTCATTCATGTGATTTTTTTTTTTTTTTTTTTGCTTTTTCTCCTCTCAATGTTGGTCAGCAAACCCACATTTTACATGCTTAGCAGGTACAACACCACTGAGTTTCCCTAATGGATACACAGTCTATTTTCCAGGGACTTTATATTGCAGCTTCATAGTTAGGGATTTACCATATGTTCACGCTACACAGGTCACTGAAAGTTTTTCCATTGTGTCTTCTGGAAACATTCCTTCCTTATAGTTATGCATTATCTTCATAGTGCCCCATTGCCCTCAGTATTCCTCTCAATTCATGCATATGCACATCACAATCATGCTTCCACAGCATGGGGAGGATCTAGATATACTGTAAATATGACCTTCAACCTCTTTTTAGAACATGGATGTCTTAAATTAAGCATATCTTTTGTGATATGATTTCTTCTCTTCAAAATATTCACTGCTCTCCAGTTTTTTTATTCTCCTACCACCCCTGCCTCAAAGCTGAACTCTCAATTCATCCAGCAGACAGTGAGCTCTAAACTGTATGTGGAAACCTGGCAGTGCCCAAGGGCCTGCCTCTGAGCCTGCCCACTCTCCAGTCTCTTCCCAGGACCTGGGTCCCTGGATGTGTTACCTTTTCAACATCCTAGAACTCCCAAGGTGTTTCTATGTGCATGTCTTTCCCTCTGCCAGAGGCTGGGCCTCTCCCATGGCCTGGTGCCCTCTGACCCTCTAACCTCTGTGTCAGTGTCAGCCCACAGGCCCTGCCTCCTTCAATTCCTTCGTGGAATCTGCTTGCCCCTACAGAACTTCTGAGGTGTTTCTATCAAGACCTATTGGTGTAGCTGGTGCCCTTGACCCTCTTTCCTCTGCATCAGTATCAGCTCATAGGCCCTGCCTCCTATAGCTCCTATGTGGCCTTTGATGCCCCTTTTATGCTACTTCCTTCTCTTTCCTTTTCTTTTACTGGGGATTGAACCCAGGTGTTGTTAACAACTGAGCCACAACTCCAGCCTTTTTAAGTTTATATTTTGAGACAGGGTTTTATTAATTTGTGTAGGCCCTCGCTAAGTTGCTGAGGCTGGCTTTTTAACTTATGCTCTTCCTGCCTCAGCATCCAGAGCCAAGTGGATTACAGGCATGTGCCACCTTGTCTGTCTTTCTCTCTCTCTCTCTTTAAGAGTAAGAGAGAAACAGTTGTATTCCTTTTCATTTGGTTTTTGTTTCTCCTCCTCTTAGTTGTGTATATGGTACTAGCAATCTAACCCACATCTATGCACATGCCAGGCAAGTGCTCTTCTGCTAAGCCACCTTTCCAGCACTTTTTTCTTCCTTTATAAGTAGAGGCACAGTGCTTTGTCATCCATGTGTCCTCTGCTTCCTTCCTGCACTGTGGGCACCACCCTGAACACATCAGGTTGACTTTCAAAACTGTCAACATAAATGAGTGCAGTAAACAGATAGGGAGACTTAAGAGCTATGACTGCTGAGAGGGCAGTCAGTGGCTAAGTGTCCTCTGCTCCCCACTCCTGAAATGTGTGTGCAACTGAGGAACACTTCAGGATGATTTTCAAATTTGTCACAGTACTTGAGTGAAGTAAAAAGATGGAGGAGACCTAAGAGCTATCAGTGAGGAGAACCTTGGAGAGGGTTATAATAAAATAGTCAGGGTGGCTAACGGTGTGTCCCATGAGGTAACCTGTACCTGAGGCCTGAGGGACATATGACCACCACACCTAGAAAAATTGACAAACTATCATATGAAGGGTCTTCCCACCAGAGCCAAGTCCTTCATCTGTGTTAGGGCATATAGGGGGTCCTGAGGTGGCAGGACAGCCAGGAATCACAGAATTCCCAGTGCCTTCTTCCCAGTCCTGAATACACAGGAATCAGAAATGTTGCGGGACTATGGGTTACCTCACATAGAGGACAATCAGGGTTAAATGGAGGGCACACACAAGGAGGGTCAGCACTGGGTATCCTTGGTTTTTGGCAAAATTTGAGTAAGGGGGAGGTGGACTGTCTGGTGCAGACAGGGGTCCCTTTCTTCCACCCAGATCAGAACATGCCTACCACTCTGGGGGCTGACCCTGCTTCATGGGAGATGAAAGTTTTTCACTTAAGGTGTGGGTCAAACATCAGCACCTTGAGTCAAGACCCTGTTACCCCCACTATGGTGTCCATATGTTGTGCACTCCAAAACAGGCTTTTGGGCTTCTTCCTGCCTTCCCATCTCTTCCAATACAGCCAAGAGCCATGCTGTGTGTTTTTCAAGAGGTTTGAAGAGTATAAAGTTGGTTGGGGGATCTGGCCCATTGGTGGTTGAAGCAAGGAACTTGGCCCAGCTTGTGAACCAAGGTGGTATTCCTCTTGCCTTATTCATTTACTCCATTATATTGTGCGGGTTTTATTCATTATCTTGTTATTTCATGCTGTAATTGATTTCTCTAACATAAGCTTCATTTATTTCTATTTTCTTTTCCCCCAAGGATTCCTGTTTAAATCTCATCATTCTTCATTTTCTTGTTTTTTCAGCTCATTTCATTCTGCTTATATCTTTTTCTTACACCGCTTTTACTGTCCTTTTATAAAACAGGTCTTGATAATTTTCTTATCACTGATGCCTATTTTTATTCAGCCAGGTGTACATGTTAATTTCCTATTTGTACTCAAGATTATGGCATTGCAGAGAACATTTTCAATGAGCATTCATTTTCAGGTGATATATATTTTGATTTAAATTGATATCTCCTTTTAAGGAGAAAGAAGAGTTTGTCCATGTTCACTTGTGCATTGCATATGGTAATATAAGCCCTACCCACGGAACATCCCGGAATGAAAGCTCCCCACTACAGGAATGCACATGTAGCAGTGGAATGAGAAATCCATCCAAAAGCATGCAGAACATCATCCTAATCACAAAGATAACATGAGAATATGAGGCTATAAGACACTCATATTTTCATAATTCCTCAGTAACTGCAAAGACTTTTTCTCTAACATCCTTGAAGGAAATAACTGGAGTTGCTCACAGATACTGATGTTGCTCCCATTTGGTGTACAACCAGCACCCCGGCGGGAACTCCCACTGCCCTGTCTGGGGCAACCCTGACCTGCCCCAGCACAGGTCCCTGCTCACAGGGGCACTCAGGGAATAAAAGTTGGGCTGACTGAGGCCAAGCAGGCAGGATGGAGGGTGGAGCAGGTGCTGCAGGCCCAGGGGCTGGGGCTGGGTGGTTCACTGCCCTGGTGGAGCAAACCTGGCAAAGGAAGGGAGCTGAGTGCAGGCTCCCTCTGGGGTCTCCATCCCTGGATGAGTGGTGTGCCAAATGCTCCAGCACTCAGGCTGGAATGGTGCAGACATTCTCAGCACCATCATTTGTGTGACAATAATTGTGGGCCAGGCCTGGGTGTGCCCTTTCCTTCCTACGTCCCCACATTTCTGCAAAGGGAAACCTGCGCCAACCATGTGTGGACATCCAGCCCAGCTCCCCAGGTCACAGGTAGGAAACAACCTCCTCTGAAAGGGAAAGATCTCATCCAAAGTCACAGCCAGTACCAGAGCTATTTCTCAAGTGTGACCTCAAAGCCTCTGTCCCCTCCTCTCCCCCCATCCCTCCCTATCTCAGGTTAAACAGTACCTCACCTCCACAGAGAGGCTCTCACCTCCATCCCCACCCTTTTTTTGTCTCAGCTCCTTCTTTATTCCTTCACCGCACACCTCACTATTGATAATTGTTCTATTAATTCCCTTTATGTCCTTGAAATTCCCCACCTCCCCATAAGTTCCATGGGGGCAAGGACTGCTGCTATCTAGATTAATTCTCATTGGCCCCCTGACTCATGTCACATGTAGAAGGACTTGCCAGTGTCTAGTCAAAGCCCTCCACTGTGGGTGGCAGGTGCCACACTCCCTAGCAGACTGAATGGTACTGAATGTCTCCACTGCCCTGGATCTTGTCCCTACGCTTCTTTTTCTCTCTCCCCTTTCTGGTCACCCAGGGCCTCAACCCTAGCAGAAGATGAAAGCCCCTGGCCTGCTGGGGCATTGAAGGGGGTTGGAAGCTGGTTTGAGACTGGCAGGGAGGGAGGAGGGGAGCAGGTTCTCTGAGCTGGCAGACAAAGGGCATGTACTCTGTCCAGAGCACTTACTGGGTTTCCATTGCAAGAAGTTTGGCACCTGCTTATTGGTGACACTGATACAGAGCCTGGTGTGGGAGGCTCAGCAGCAGCACAAGGAGGCAGATCAGGAGGCCAGGGGCACTGGATGGCTGGTGAGTGGGTGCAGCTGCACCCCATGCTGCCCTCGGATGGTCTAGAGAGGACATAGGGAGGTCTGGATCCTAGGCTGGGTCACTGCAACCTTGGCTTCATTGTTCATTTGCTGGTGCATTGAGGTAGCATTAAGGAACATCATGGAAGTGCCCAGGAGTGGGTTGCTCCTCTGTGACCTAACTTAAAATGGGCCTCTGGGTCACTCAGTGTTTGAAGAGGGGTCTGCAGCAGAAAGCGTCTGAAAACCCCTGAGCGGCTCCCTCTTCTTCCAGCGGAGGAGCCTGTGAGTCTTCTCCAAACCATGCTACAAAATAGCCACCTTGCCAGTCCAGAAGGAGTGTGTGTGTGTGTGTGTGTGTGTGTATGGGGAGGGGGGCTGGAGGCAGGAAGCCTCATCTGCATTGTGGAATCCTCATCACCTTGGGTGGTGTATCTGTGGAAGGTGGCAGCGTTTTGCAACCCTAGTACCTGCAGAGCACTGTGCATAGGGGCACCTGCTGGTCTGATTTGATCCAGTGGTGTCCCTTGTCCCCTGCTTGGCCTTGAGCCTCAGTGTCCTGGTGCACGCAATGGGAATCATCATTCCTGGTGCTCAGGGGCTGGTGGGGGTTAAAATGAAAGCCCTGTGAGCTGGGCACACAGGAAACCCTGTGAATGGCAGCTACTTAGTCACTTAGCTACTGCCTTTGTTATTGCAGAGTGGCTGTTAGGATCAAGGGGAGATGGGAAGACAGGAGTGACCATCAGTGGGTGAGGAACTTTGCGGGGATGAAACAGGTCCATGCAACCCCTCCTGAACCCTATGAACAGGAGTCCCCCAGAATCAGCCCCCACTGTGGGGCTGCAGGAGAGAGCCTGAGCACACAGGCTGCCCCCAGATGGTTCTGGACCCTACACTCCCCTGGCCTCCACCATTATTGCTTTAATCAAAAGAGCAATCTGTTTGCCTCTGAATCAGACCTGGATTCCTTTCCCAGCAATGTTCCAGAGGCCTCCAGGGACCCAGAAGATCCATCCCCATTCCATCCCAGCCCCAGGGCCTGTGGTCTACCTTCACTCCCATCTACAGTGAGGAGGGGGAACTGGAGGTGGAGGGAGGAGTCAGTTTCACCAAGGATAGCAGACCAGGTGAGCTCTGCCTGCTCCATTTCCCCATCCCACTCCTTCAGGATCCTGGGACCCACCTGCAGAGGGATTAAGGGAACAATTAACCAAGGTGATCAACTGGCTGGAGACTCTGAGCCCCTCCCCCAGGGGCAATTCCTGAAGCTCCAAATCTCACTGTGTGCTCCTCACTGGCAAAGAAGCCATGCTGGAGGGGCAGAGGGGTGCCCTTGAGAGATACTGAGGCTCTGGGAGATGGCCTGCCCAGGTGGTGCAGGATTTTTGAGATGAGGACGGATTCTCTGCTCACCTTGGCAAATGGAATCTGAGCCAACTACAGATTCCAGCCGCCAAAACAGCCCACTTCTAGTGTTTGCAGCTATTCCCAGTTATGACTGGGAACTTGGGGCTGGCTGCAGGCTGCTGCAGCCAAAATCATGTTAGCAGCTCCCTACCTAAAAGCTGGGTGTTGCAGCTTTTGATGTGAAATTCACCCCAGGAATTTGGCGACAATCTTCTGGGTTCTTGTCTCACAAATTTGAAGAATAAATTCCACAGACAACCACAGAAGGAGGAGTGAAAAGGAGTAGGATTTATTTAAGGAAGGAGAGCAGAGAATCTACAAGGTGGAGGGGTACCTGGATACAGAACACTATCTAATGGAGGTTAGGCCAGGGGTTATATTGATTTGGAGTATGAACATCATTAATATTCTTGCAAAGGAGGCATTGAGAAATGCACCTACATCACTGGTTGAAACCTATGCCTTTAGTTACAGGCATTATAACTAAACACCAAAGTTATTGGTTAAAATCTATGCAAAACAGGTGGCAATTCTTTCCAAGTTTCCATCTGTGTCCACCCCCACTCTGGGCAAAGGAGTTGCTCCCACAGCTGAGACTCGTGGTCATTTGCATATGAAGACCCTGAGCAGATCCATTAATGGCTCTCTAGGGGCTAGCTTCTAGGTGTGGTTGAATGGAGTCCAAAGGACTCTGACTCTTAGATGTCTGGGCCAAACCCGGTTGAGCACCATCCCTCAGCTGACCGCACAGGTGGGGCCAGCTAAAAGGTTACCCTGGGGAGGGGGCGAACAAGGATCACTCAGGATGCACAAAGCAGGCAGGTGGGGTGAGGGGAGGACAGTCCTGGAGGCCTGGGAGGAGTGGTCAAGGGAACAAAGAGAGGAACATCGCGCGCTGCCGCCGCGCAGGTGCGGTGTGGGCAGGTAAGGGTCCTCCCCCGCCCCCCCCCCCCAGCGTCACCTTTTATGGCAGCAAGGCGCCGGTAAGTGGGGAGGCAGGGTGGCAGGGAGGCCTCGAGGCGCGGAGGCGGGGAGGCGGGGAGGCGGGGAGGGGGGAGGCGGGACGGGGCGGGGGACCTGAGGGAGAGAAGGGCTGCAGCTCCATGGCTACGCTGAGCACTGGGGTCCACCAGGAGCCTCCTGGCTTGGGAGGTAAATTGGCTGCGTGGGCATCCCGTGCTGGGTCACAGCCGGCTGCCCAGGGTGACACTGCAAGCAGTCCGGGCAGGAGCCCACCTCGCCGGGTGTTCCGGGCTGGGGTGGGGGGGTTGCAGTCTCACTGTCTTTCCATCTCCATTGTCCTCCGGGGAGTCGGGGAAGGGCACTGCGGGGGACGGCCGGGCACCACGTACCTGGGCCTGGGTACTGTGTGCCAGGAACCCCGCACGTAGGGCGGAAGCCCTCCCCCCCCCAAAAAAAAACCTTGCACAAAGAGAGCAGAGTCCTGTACCTGAATCGATTTAAAGTCCCCAGCAGGGCCCTATGCTGTCCTGGGCTGCTCCCTGCGTGAGGGAGGGGGAGTGTTTCTGGAACTCCAAAGACCTCTGGGCCCCTATTCCAAGCCAGGGTCCCCAGGGGAAGGTGGGCCCCCAGAGCTGCCTCTCTTGGGGGCCTCAGATGCCCCTGGGGCTGGGGAGGTGTGGGACTGGGCGATCCCCAAGTTGTGTGTCTGGCGAGAGGCCCCTTCCAGCCCAGATCTGAGAATCCCCAGAAGGAGCTGGAGTAGTTGCCAGGTTCCTACTCTTAAGAATGAGAGAGTTGTCCTCTCTGGGCACCTCCTCCTCAGGGCTGAGTGACCAGCTCTCTTTCTCTTTGCACCTATCTAGTGCCAAGGTCTTGAGTGCTCACTTTCCTAATATCCTCTCAGCTACCCTTCAGAACAGACTCACTGTCTCACTTTTTAAATAAAGCCAGGACTAGAGAGGTTGGGTGACTGCTCAGGGTCACCCTGCAGGATAGAGGGGGGATCGGCTGAGCTCACAGGGCCCTGACCTAACTTGTACCCAGTGACAGGAGATGGGCAGAATGTCCGCCATGTTCCTTTCTCACCAGGTCACCATTAGCAGTGCTTGCCCTGTACCTGGTGATGGACAGAAGGTTCTCATGGGCATCTCATGACCCCTCTAAAATGTCCTCCCTGAACCCTAAGTTGTATCCTCCAGGTGAGCCGGACCCTTGTTGGCAGCATTACATAGTAGTGAGCATGGAGGTTGCTAGAAAAGAGACAGGGCTGCAGCAGGAGCTGGCCAGCCCCTTCCCATACTCCACCCTCTGTAGCACCCGAAAGTCTGTAGTCTGTGTCCCCTGACTAGCCATTAAGATTGAGGCTACTCCCCTGGGCCTACCCTGACCACCCCTCTTCATCAACCTTGGCTGTCAGAATCTGCTGTGCTAATAACAGAAATGACTGTGTACCAGAGTGCTTGCTTACCGTGTGTGTGTGTGTGTGTGTGTGTGTGTGTGTGTGTATAAACGAATCACCCCTTTCATCCTTTCATTCAGGATCCACATGAGGTCCAAACCAGTGCTGTCCAATGAAAATAGAAATCAAGTCACAAATGCCAGCCTCATGCGTGTAATTTTAAATGTTCTAATATATCCACATTGAGAAAAGTTAAATGAGGGATGTTAGCTTTTTATTTTTTATTTTTTGTTTTTAGAGAGGGGGACAGTGAAAGAGAGAGAATCAACTCCATTTAGTTTTCATGTGGCATTTATTGCTCCAACAATCATGGTGTACATGATGCTGGGGTTCGAACTCATATTCTTTAGCATGCCAGGCAAGCACTATAACTGCTGAGCCACTGCCTAGTTAGTTTTGAAAACACATTATGGAATCCAAAATATTAAAATAGTATTTCAGCATGTAATCATTATAAAAATTATTGATGAAAGATTTCACATTCTTTTTTTTTGTTGTTGTTGTTGTTGATTTGTTTTTTGATACCAGGATGAACCCAGGGGTGCTTTACCACTGAGTCACATCCCCAGCCCTTTTTATATTTTGAGACAGCATCTTGCCAAGTTATTTAGGGCCTACCTTGCTGAGGTTGGCCTTGAACTTGTGATCCTCCTGCCTCAGCCTCCTGAGCCACTGGGGTTACAGGAATGAGTCACCAAACCTGGCCTTTTATTTCTTTTTGTTTTTGTTTTTAACATTCTTAACAGTAAGACTTCCAGCCAGGTATAGTGTCACATGTCTAATCCCAGCTATTGGGGAGACTGAGGCAGGAGGATCGCAAGTTCAAGGCCAACCTCAGCAACTTAACAAGGCCCTAAGCAACTTGGCAAGACCCTGTCTCAAAGTAAAATATAAAATGGCCCAGGGATGTGGCTCAGTGGGTAAGAGCTCTGGGTTCAATTCTCAGCACAAAAAAAGTTCCCATCAACCTTCCACTTGAGTGCTTTCAACATCCCAGGACCATTACCAGAATCTTCTATAATCAGCATGGTGGCTCCCATGATTGAGCAAGGTCTGTGACACCTAGAGGGATTCGAGTGCCACATAGCAGCCTCACCTTCCAGGTGCCTGACTCTGCAGGCCTGGTGCAGGTGGGGAGCTGCCTTTCTAAGGAGCTCCCAGGTGATGATAATGCTGCACTCAGGACCCAGGTTTTGAGAACCAATGCCTTCAGGGTTGTTAGGGTGTGTCCCCACGATGGCCTCCAGCAGGCTCTCCAGGGAGGGCTCTCCCAGGCACTGTCTGCTGTCCCTGACCAAGTGCCACTCACTGACCCATCTCTCATCCTCCTCAACAGCATCTCTTTAAGACTCAGAGAGATCCTGCTTTTTTCCTTAGGACCCACAGCAAGACAGTGGCAGAATCAGATAGAACCCAGGCCTGGGTGGCCATGGACCTGATCCTTAAGCCACCTGCCCTCTGACTTCTGGATTTGCAGATGCCATCTCTGTCCACCTGTGCATTCTGGCCAACCCCTTCTCTTCTGGTTTCAGGATGCTTTGTCCCTCCTCCCACCCCAGATGGCGAGGACACTCATGTTGACCTGGACTTCCTCCTGCCACCTCTGCCACTGACTCCTGCCTGCTTGCTACCCCTTGATGATGGGCCCTCACTCATTTCAGACCTGGAGCAGTTGCACCTGCCCCTCCCCCACCCCTTCCACATATACTGCCAGCCCCACGACACTTGTGCCCTGGGTGAAGGCTGGGGGTGCCTGGGTCTTCTGGGCTTTTCCAGAATTGTAAGCCTGGAGGTGTTTTGGCCCTTTCTCCTGCTTGAGGCCACTCCCTCTTCAAAACTCAAAGTCCCTATCAGGGTGGTAAACATCGGTGGACTTAAAACCCTAGGTGTGCTGCTTAGGACACTTTCCATCCTCTGTCCTTTGCAGAGGCCCTTGTAGACATGGGAAGGGTCCAGGGAAAGGGTGGAGGCTGCTTCGGCCCAGCATTCAAGGGGAGCCAGGACCAGAAGATTTCTTAGAAATAGTAACTTTGGTGGAGGGAGCCTAGGACAAGGAGTGGGGGGGATGTCAGCTCCAGCTGCATATTATATTATTTCATTAAAAGATTGTGTGATTGTTCAACATAAATTTCTGAATAAAAAATAAATAAAAAATTTAAAAAAGGACTGGGTTGGGGATTTAGAGTGAGGATGTTGGAGTAAAAGAAACAATAGAGGCTGGGGATATAGCTGAGTGGTAGAGTACTTGTTTAACATGCATAAGGCCCTGGGTTCCCTCCCCCCCCAAAAAAAAAGAAAAAAATGAATCAACAAATGTAATGGTAACTATAAGGTTACATAAATGAATTTATGTTCAATATAGTTTAATTCATTTGCCCATGTGTATTTGTCAAGGTAAAAATTATATAGTTAGGTATCTTTTGATGTAGAATATTTAATTCACAATTTGTTGTTGTTGTTCAGGCTTTTGTTCTTGCACTGTTTTCTTTCTTTTAAGCTTTGTAATTCTTCATAGTCAAGATTTAAAAAAAGGAATCATAACTGCATGTTGTGATTTCCTTTGAAGTTATATTGGACAATGTCCATGATAGAAAGTGGAAGTTTATGTGGCAATGAGTTCACACTGCCTGTTGTTACCTAGTAGTATTGGAGCCACCTTAATTATTTGTTTGTTCAACAGATTCTTACCATGAAACTACACTTTGCCAAGAACTATCTAGTGTCTTTAACTTGTGGTTGCAAGATTCATGATGTATTTTACATTTTTTTTCTGTTCTCCTACTCTATTTACATTTCTTTGGAGGATATAGTAGGTTCGTAATAATCAAGTGTACACATATTGAAAAGTCTCAGATGGGAATTTAGGCACTGAAGAACAAGATGGACTTACTAAAAATCTCATTAGCATTTTGGACTTGAGTGCAAATAGTAGAACTTTATTAGAACAGAATGTTCACTGCATTTGAAATTTTTCTTGTGCTTTACATTCATTGAATAGATAATTCCACAGATGAATCAGGTCAGCATTTAAGAACCTACCTTTGTGTTGTGACTAACCTTACCACCTGATGGGAGTTTGATATAAATGTAAGCATGAAGGGCCATTCTTAGCTTTTGCCAGGAAAACAGATATTTTGAGTTGTTTGTGCTTTCAGCAATTCTAAAATTTCTTTAGAACATTTTAGCTCTTAAAATATGATTTGAGGTTGACTGAATACTCATTTAATCAACCAAAGAGAAGAACTAAATACTGGATAGTTTATGCCTCACAGAGGAGAAATGATCCCTGTATCCCACCCCAAACATGTAATTACTCACACTTCTGGGAGAATAAGCAAAGTAAATTTGTAGAAAAAGGTCCAGACTTAAAGGTGTGATCTTTTGGAAGACAGAAATTGTACATTCATAATTTTAACTTGATGTAATAAATCTAATTTATTTCATTTTTAGTTTATGCTGCATAATATTTTGGCCCAGGGCTCAAGCTTTGCAGAAAGACAGTGTTTGAACAAGATTAAGCTTTCAAACTTAGCTTTTTCTATCCAAGTTTTTATCTGCTCTGTGTTGTATCTTGTATTGTTTAAACCTCTCAGAATTTTCTAGACATAGTAACATAATGATATGTGCTGAACTCATTCACATTTTGTGTCTGATCTAGCCCTGTCATGATGTTAAGTTCATATTTTTTTATTATTAGAATATAGAAATACAGTTGAGGGAGAAACATTATCAAAACATTGTCAATCAGTGGATATAAACTTTGTTATTGAGGGGAAAAACCAGATCATGGATAACCACCTTGGATTTTACCTTTTGCATTTTCCCCCAGAAGAGCTCATGCGTTGAATGGATAGTTTGTGGAGGAATGACATCGGCTTCTG
>PVKS010017502.1:0-41881 GCA_004027875.1 Aplodontia rufa
GTAATCACCTCTCTTTAAAGATCCTTCAGTCACATTGGTGGTTAGGGAGTTAACATAAGAATTTTGGAGGGAATGGCTCAACTCCTAATGGAGAAAGGGAGATCAATCACAAAGATTTTAGAGAACCCCAGATAGTGTTTGAATCATGATGTCAATAAAATGGAAAGGAGGAAGTAACCTAAGATATGTTTGGAAAAGTAATGGGAAAATACAGTGACACATAATGCCACTATCTTCCTTACCCATCTGGATAATGGGCATGAAGAAGGCCAATATTAATTTTCATTACTTAGATTAGAAAAATTCAACTCTGATATTGAGCAATAAGGGAATCAGTTTCATGGTGAGTTCATGATATTACGTTTATAAAAACACTATAAATACTTCCTGGAATAATAAACACCTAAACAAATTTTCATATACTAAGTGCAATGTAACTTGGGTAGGGAACAGAAAGAATGATGGGTAGGAAATAAACATATTTCATGAATAAATAAAAACATTCCTATTGTCTCTTGTTTTACAGAGGTTTTGAGGGGCTGGTAAGTCAGGGAGGAAAATATTTTTTATTAGGTTTAATTCACCTTGTGAGGGAATTTTATTTTGTACTAAAATTAGACACAGAGTTTTTCTTTGGAGATTTTGCATGAAAGGATTTGTAGCTACAAGAAGAAATATAGGAAACAGTCAACTTGTTTATCTCTCTAATGAAACTCCCTGGTTATAAATAAACAAGGTTCAATTGGTCAGTACAAAAGACTCCTTAGACGAGCATCCTACGTTTAATCTAGAAATAAAATGATACAATAAAAAACTTAGTAGCAAATAATTTTCTGCATACCAATAGAATAAAAACAGTGGACTTATTTTCTATAGAAATTCAAAGAACTGGAATATGTGTAATACTACTATTATTTATTACTGATTCAGTCAGAATGCTTTCAATATTTCAGACTCTTTCAAAGATTAATTATTGAGATCATCATTAAAGAGCAAATGATACCTCACATATTGATAACAAATCAGCATTAAGTTTTCACCAGAAAATTATCCTGCAATATTAAACAAAATACTTTCATTAATATTGACCTGTCCTTTTATTTATTTTTAAATTAAAATCAGCTTTGCAGATTAAAGCTACTATACTTTCTTAAGCAATCCATAATTGGATTAGATGCTAACAATTGTGATCTTCATCAGAGTAGCATTTCGGGGGCAGCATAAGGCAAATCCCAGTTGTAACTAGAAAGTTTGGACCAAGAGTAAAGATACAAAGGTAGCACTGAGCATCACTGAGATGACTGAAAACTTCATCATTCTAGCTATTAAAAATAAAAATTAAGCTATTCTTAAAAATATCAGACATAAAGTATGGTATTCATGAGAATGTAATAAGTAGTTTTACTGCTCTACTAAATAAACCTGTGAATATGAGTAGTGAGCTGTTGAACTTGATAAAACACTAACGGTGAAATCTAAGCAACTATACTTTTAATAGAAGATGAACAACTAGTTCATCACCTTTCTTCAGAAACATTTTACAAAGGAAAAAGAACTAATTTTGGAAACATTATATGAGTTTGGTCATGGCCCTCTCTTTCCATCTGCTAGTTGTCTGGGTATTTTTATCTTTTTGCTTTGTTCTTTGAATAAGGGAAGATTAATTATATTCTCATGAAGGATTCATCCTTGTCAAATAGCTGAAATTACATGAATAACCTTAGAAAAATAACTTGATCTAACTTAATGTGAATTTGTTGATCATCCAGTTTTATTCAAATAACACAATTTAATAATTGTAATCACCAAGTATCAATCACAATAAAAATGCTCAAGTTTAGAGGCTATTTGATAAGGCTTCAATCACTGCACTGTGAATACTAAAATAAAATAACTGTTAAAAGTATCTACACTTGGGCTGGAATATTGGTTCACTGGTTCCAACCCTTGCCTGGCATACTCAAGGACACTGGTTCAAACCCCAGCACCATGTACAACATGAAGTGGCAGAACGCTGAGGGCCACATGAAAATCTAAATAAATTTGATTCTGTCTTTCTCTTTCTCTCTTACTGTCCCTCTCTCTTAAAAAAAAGTACCTACACTTTGTGCATCCAAGCAATGATCAGGTAATTTTGTCTGAATAATAAGCCATAAGAGGTTTATTTAAGTATTGAAATGAAAATAAGTTTTTCTAGACACAAAGAACCATTTTTAGGCTAAGAAAATTTTTCTATCAGGATTCTTTAAACTAAGACTGTCTTAAGAGCAATTGACAACCACAGTGGAGTATTCATACAGGTGGTCACACTGGTAGTGTTTTTCTAATCACTTGTACTTAAACATGAGTTCTCAGCTACACAAGAGCAAAAGCAAAAAACCCCAAAATCATATAATCTTAAATCTGGATATTTCCTTATCTTGAATATCAATTAGTCTCTCTTCTCCTTCAAACTAAGCATTCATCCTCTTCAAGTTCTCACATATGGTTCCTCAACTACCTTTAATAAGAAAAAAACATATTTCAGATTTGAGCTGACATGGTAACATTGATAACATTAACAGTAATTCTCTTTCTCCAAAATTAAATTCAATTATTAAGTAGTCTCGGTTTTTAAATATTTTTTAAGAGAGAAGGACAGTGAGAGAGAGAGAAAGAGAGAATAAATTTTTTATTGTTTTTCATGAGGGCTTTGTTGGTCTGACACTTAGTTGTGTACATGGATGCTGGGGTTTGAACCTGTGTACTTGCGCATGCCAGGCAAGTGCTGTAACCATCGAGCCACTGGTATGCACCAATAATTCTAAAGACAAACTATCATGGGTACACGAATAAAAAAAATCTCATGGATTTTTACATTTTTACAAATCTTTTTTTACTGATGTATATCAATTACACAGAATGTTGGGTTTCATTGTAGTATGTTATCACATACATAAAAATCTTAACATCATGGATTTTAGACCCTCTCTTCTAAACAAAAGGGGCAAAATGGATATTTAAGAATTTTTTGAACAGCTTAATTAAGATGCACATAGCATACAAGTAACCCATTTAAAGTGTACAATGCAATGGCTTTTAATGCAATGAGTGTTGTGTTAACATCATAACAATCCATTCAAGAAAAATTCCCTTACCTCAAAAAGAAACATGCTATTATTAAGCTACCCATTCTTCTATAACTCCCACCAATCATTAATCTACTTTTTGTTTCTTTAGATTTGTCTATTCTGAACATTTCATATAAATTAGTTACGTGGTATGGAATCCTTTGAGATTGCTTCTTTCACTTGATGTAATGTTTGTAAGTTTCACCCATGTTGTAGCACATATATGCATTTTATTCTTTTTATTGATGAGTTATATTCCATTGTATTTTATTTTTCTATTCATCAATAATTGGACATACGAATATTTGCACTTTTTAGCTACTATGAAAAATGTTACAGTCATGAAGGATGCATAAGGTTTTGTATGAACATGTGCTTTTATCTTTCTTCAGTATGGTATATAAGAGTATAAGTGTTGAATCATGTGGTAACTCTGACCCCTGACTATTTTAGGAACTAGCAAACTTTTCCAGTGGCTGTACCATTTACATCCTAAACAGAATGTGATAATTCTAATTTCTTCACAGTCTTGCCAATATTTCTCTTTGATATGTTGTTATTTGTTTTATTTTTAATTTTAGGCAGGTTATTTTGTGAGGTGTGGTATTTTATACCTTTGGTTGATTTGCGTGTCTCTATTGACTAGCACATTTTTTCATGTGGTGATTGGCCATTGGTAGATCTTTGAAAACATTTGGAAGATAGTCTATTCAGATCTTTAACTTTGGCTCATTTCTTTAATTACTTTGTTTTTTTTTATAATTGAGTTAGATTAGATTTTTATATATTTTAGAGACATATTTCTTATTAGATATATCATTTGCAAAATTCTGAGGGTTCTCTTATCACCTTCCTGATGGTGTGTTCTGAAATATAAATATTATTATTTTAGTGTTTTCAATTTAATATTTTTTAATGTTTTCTTAGTTATGATTTAGTGTCATGTGTAAGAAACAATCCCTGACTCAAAGTTAATATGATTTATGCATCCACTTACTTCTAAATGTTTAATAGTTTTAACTCTTATATCTATGTGCTTTATGTCTGTTTATTTTTTCTATTATTTCTACTTAATTTTCATATATGGTATGAGATAGGAATCAAGAACTATTCATTTTAAAGACTGTTCTTCCTGCATTGAATTTTTTTGACACACCAATAAAAATTCAATTGACTGTAAATATAATGATTTATTTCAAGACTCGCAAATATATTCCATTCATCTATATTATTCTCTAGCATCAGTATCACATGGTATGAACAAGGTCGCTTTGAAGGAAGTTTTGAACTTAAGAAATGTATATCTTTTGAAATTCTTATTGTCAAGATCATTTTGATTATTCTTATTTCCATTTGCATTTCAGAAGAGGCTTGTCAATTTCTGCAGATTAATCACTGAGATTTTGATAGGATTTTGTTGATTCATAGGTCAATTTGAGAGTATTGCCATCTTAACAACATTGATCTTCTGATCTGTGAAGGTGTTTATCCTTTGAGTCTTTTTGATTTCTTTAAACAATATTTATAGAGTAAATACTCAGAACTTACTTTGATTAACTTTATTATAAATATTGTATTCTTTTTGATATTTTGATATTAATATAATTTGAGGTGTTTTCTCCTTTAACTTTTATTTTATGTTTGGATTGCTAATTCTTACCGTATAGAAATGCAACTGATTTTTTTTAAAACTAGGAGTAGAATACAAGAGCACTTTACCACTGAGCTATATTCACAGTCATTTTTAGTTATTTATTTTTTACTTTGAGAGAGAGTCTAGCTAAGTTGCTGAGGCTGACCTGGAACTTGCAATCCTCTTGCCTTCCTGAATTGGTGAGATTACAGACATGTGCCTCTACAGCTGTGTTGTATCCTATAATCTTAGTGCACTCATTTGTTAATTTCAAAACTTTATAAATGGAGCACTTAGTATTTTCTATACACCTAATCATGTTATCTATAAACAGAGAAAGTTTCATTTACCTCTTTAGATGAACTTTATTTCACTTTCTTGTTTAATTGCCTTGGCTAGAACCTTCAGAAAAATGCCACATAAAAGTTTTGAGAGTAAAGTTTCCTGTTTTGATGATGCTATCGAGGGGAACATTTTCAGCCTCCTTGGTTAATCATGATGTTACTTGTGTATTTTTGTATGCTTTTTATAAAAACCAAGAATCGCAGGAACTCCAGGAACTGGAGACAGAAGTGGGAATCATTCCCAGAGAGCAGAAAGGAGGCTTCACAAAAGGAAGTGGGAGTAGCGACCAGATTTGTTTTAAGATCGTTAAGACCAGCACCGACCAGACCAGGATGGTGCCTTTTATTTGCCTTTTGTTTCTTTCCTCCCAAGGTGATAGTTTGTGTTATAATCGTCACCTATGGCTCACTATCATGTGTCCAGTGTGGTGCAGGTCTTGAGATCTGAGGAGACTCCCTGCATCTGGAACCAGTTTGGATGACAAAACCTGAATGCGAATCTGAGCTTAGCGTGATGGAAGGTGATGCTAGCGTCTGCGGGAAGGAGTGGATATATTTTTCATACAGGAGGAGTTGAAATAACATAGGAAAGTTTACAGAATATGGGAAAAGCCTTGGACCCTGTTTAAAATGAACTAATGATTCAAAGTGTGTGTGTGTGTGTGTGTTTACTGGGTGCACAAAAGTAAGGTAAACAAAAAATGAGTAAGTTTAAAACTTAAAGATGGAAAGATTGCAAAGTGGTTTGTGCTACCCTTAATGAATACTTTGAAATTAATTTTTATGAAGTAATTGTTACACTTGGGAATAGAGCCTGAACTAGAGCAAAGTGGAGCCAGAGATCTGATGAGTGTCCTATCCACACAGTCAGCCAACACACACAGGATCTACTCCTTCATCAGAGGAAAGCTCTAGGAACTTCTGCATGCCTGAGGGCTGAATGCTAAAGGAAGCTTTATTAGTTTATTTTTGCTGCCAAAAAATAATATCTCAGAATGAGTAAATTTTAATGAAGAGAAATTTACTGTGTCTCTTGCTTCTAGAGGTTCAAGTTGAGTGGCTGCATTGGATGATGGTCTTCTTCCTGGCAGAATTCCAAAGTAGTGCAAGGCATCACATGGAAAGAGACAAGGAAGACAAGGGTCTATCCTCTGTTTTATTTTGTTTGGTTCTAGGCAGTGTGTTAAACTGATAGAGATTAGGATAGATATTGAAATGGCTAGGTACTCAGGACAGTGGGCCTCATTCAACCACACCTAGAAGCTAACTGGTAGAGAGCTCACTGCTCAGGGCCTTCAAATATAAAAGACCACGAGGCTCACCTGTGGGATCAACTCCTTTTTCTCAGAGGCAGGAAAACTAAGCAGTGGGGGTGAACACAGAGGGGAACTAGGAAAGATTTGCTACCTGTTTTACGTAGATTTTAACCAATGATTTTGGTGTTTTTCTCAACACCTGCATTACATGAATCTTAATCAAGACTCATACCCAAAACCAATAGAAACCCCACCCTAACACACATAAGTAGGTATCCTGCTTCCAGGTACCACTCCACCTTGCGGAGACACTGCTCTCCTTCCTCAGATAAATCCTACTCCATTTACTCTTCCCTTCCTTCATTATCCATATATTTTATTTTTCAAATCTCAAGTCAAGAATTCAGAAGATTGGAGCTGAATTCCCAGTGTGTGCTTCTACACAAAGAGTTACAATGCACCCCTCAACAGTGGTGGGGGAGAGTGGGGTGGGGTGGTCATGAAGGCAGCTCTTAGCTGGGTAGCTGCTGACACTATTTTGGCTGCAGAGAACTGCAGATTCCCAGTTTTAACTAGGAAAAGCTGCAGACACTAAGAATGGGCTATCCCAGCCACAGAAATCTGCAGTCAGCTCAACCTCCTTTACACAGCAGGAGCAGAGAATCCAGCCTCATCTCAGAACCCCTGCATAAATGCCACTGAGCTACACACGGGGCACTTCATTTATTTTATTTGTTAATTAATTTATTTTTTAAGAAAGAGGGAAGTAAGAGAGAGAGAAAGAGAGAATCATTTTTATTCAGTTTTTCATATGGCTTTCATTGCTCCAACACTTCGTTGTGTACGTGGTGCTAAGGTTCGAACCTGCATCCTCGTGCATGCCAGGCAAGTGCTCTAACCACTGAGGAACTGTTCCAGCCCCATATTTGTTTATTTTTTTTAAAAGAGAGAAAGGGGAAGAGAGAAACAGAGAGAGAGAAAGAGAAAATCAGTTTTATTTTATTTTTTTCATCTGGACTTTGCTTCTCTGACACTATGGTGCTATGGTTTGAACTCAGGTCCTCATACATGCCAGGCAAGCACTCAGATACTGAGCCACCACTCCAGCCCAACCATCAATTTATTTTATTTTTTGAGACAGGATCTCACTAAAGTTCCCAAGGCTGGCCTTAAACTTGCAATCCTCCAGCCTCAGCCTCTGAGTTGCTGGGGCTGCAGACTTTCACCACAGCTAGCTATGCCCTAGCATATTGCCTCCTTCTTATTAACCCACCAGGATTCTGCCCAGAAGCTCCACCCTGATGGCTTTATCTAAGTTTAGTAGGCTCCCAAGGGCCCCACACCCAAACACCATGATTGGATTAAGTTTCTAGTTTCTTAATATCTTATGATGGATATTGTATTTTGACTTGTGAATCCTTGAAGGGGACACACTCTAGCCATCTCCAAATCATAGTTAAGCTGTTTGTTGTTAAAATTAATAGTTAAAGAATAAGTATACTGCTGGAAAAAGTATTTTCCTGAAAATCTGAAACAATAGGTCTACCCTAAAATGAGGTTGAGTCTGAGTAATAATAACCTATTCTAAATGTGTCATACTCTTTAAATAAAAATATTACATTCAACAGCACTGAGTTTTGTGCATTTCTGGAGAATGGCTGAAACAAAGGCAAAAAGTCTTGTAGATAAACAGTGACATTCCTTCTTCTCTCAAAGCATACTAAAGTAAATTCAATTAGAACTTTAGAACACATACCACTGATAAAAAAAATCAACCTTTACAATTCTAATAAGACAAAAATTGAGTAACTGTCAAGCTCTTTAAAATTACAGATGTCAACATAATCATATACAGTACATGAGATGACATAAAATATTTTTAAATAGTCATGGATTATAATCTACTGAAACTTACCAATCAAAAATACAGCCAAAGAGATATTATGAAAAACAGAAATGATAATATTTGAAATTAAAAGAAAATTAGAAGATATATTTAAGTAAATATAGTTCAGTTTTACCCAAAACTGCTAAAACATCGGATTTTTTTTTTTTTTAAGAGAGAGAAAGGGACAGTGAGAGAGAGAAAAAGAGAGAATTGGTCTTATAATTTTATTTAGTTTTTTATGTGGCTTTCGTTGCTCTGACAACTGGAGACTCTGATAACTGGGGAGAAGTTGGAGATTGAATTAGAACAAGTTAAATTCCATGCTTTTATAATTATGTCATTATTTACGCTTATATCATGTACACCTACAGAAGAACCAATTAACAATAAAGAACAAAAGGGAAAAAAGACTTTTCACCCAAAATAGTACAAATAACTAATAAGGGACTTCAAATAATAGCAGCAACAGAATATCTGATAGAAAATTGTGTAACAACATCCTCAAATTGTAAGGAGAGTAATGCTCCTTTTAACACTATGCTGTGCCCAGCTAAATTATTATTTAAAACTGGGAATTTTTTTTCAAATGCACAATGATAATGCACACACAAAAAAAATGAATTTCTGAAATTTTGTCCTTCAGTGGGAAGAAAGGCAAAAATGAATGATGATCAAAGAAATGGGTCTAATTGTGTCAAAATCTAAACTCACACTTACCATAAATAATAATTTACCAAAAAATAATAACTAATCTGTAGGATTAATGGCAGTATTTCGGGATAGAGTTACAGAAAATGACAATTGTATTACATGAAATGTAAAAAGTGTGCAGGTTGGTCAGCAATGGAATTGTCTAGTGTCTTCTCATTTTTTTTGGATAAAACAATAGCAACATTATCAACTTGGACATTCTAATGTCACACCCATGAAAAAGGTCAAGGAATTCAAAAGGTATAGGAATAAAATAAATTACTTCTAAACTACTGGTGGGTACAAATTAGAATTAAAAATATAGCAATCAAATGGAATAAAGAAAAAATAAGCACAAAGAAAAATGTATAAAGTGCAGGATACTATATCCACTTTGTAAATAAATGAAAATTTTACAATAACTATAATAAATGTAAATGTGTTAAATTGAAGAGTTAATAGTTTTTCATATTGGATTAAACTATACTTTCATACTGTTTGTAGGAAAAAATAAAATACAAATGTGAAAATGTTAAGTATAAATAAAATGAAAAAATGATGCTAGCCAAATGACATAAATAAATAAATGATGGGAAACTATATTCTTATCAGACCAAAAAAATGATCTTGTCAGAAATAACAACTTTAAGCTATTCATCTGAAATATGTCTATCTGAAAATATGTAAAAAAAAGATTTATATCAATCTATAAGTATTAAACACTTTTCTCTCAATTATGATTAGCCCCAAAATAAAAACTATATAAATAATAGAAGACATTTGGACAACTGATTTTCATAAATATGTGCAGAAATATGTACCAAAGAGCCAATTAATGCATATCGTTCTCAAGTGTTCGTAGCTTTTTAATATAAACATATACAAGTCCACAAAACAGTGTTCTAAAAAGACAATCATACAGAATGGGAGAAAATGTTTACAAACTGCATATCTAATGAGATGTTGACACTCAAAATATATAAAAACACAAGCAAAAATGAAAAAATATAAATAATTAAAATACGGGCAAAAAACCTGAACATTTCTCAAGAGAAGACCTATAAATATGCAGCAGACATTTAAAAAGAAAAAGAGCAGCATCACTAATAATCAGGGAAATGCAAATTATAATCTTAAGTTCACCTCGTACCTGATAGCCAAACTATTATCAAATAGATAAAAGAAAAGTACAATGATATGGACAAAACAGCAACATGGCACACTGTTGTAGGACTCCTAATTAGTATAGCCACTGTGAAAACTGTATGGTTCCTCAAAAAATTTAAAACAGAACTACTGTATGACACAGCACTTTCACTATGTATTTAAAGAAAGTGAAATTAGTACAATCAAAGAGATAATCTGAATTCTTATGTCACTTAGAATATTATGCACAATAGTCAAGATGTGGATTAAATGTCAGTTTCCATTAGTAAGTAAATAAAGAAAATGTGTGGACACAATAAATACTATTTATCCTTAAAAAATAGGAAAATTCTGTCATTTTGTGGCAACATGAGGAATCTGGATAACATTATGCTAAGCGAAATAAGCCAGATACAAAAAATAAATAATATTAAAAATGCCAAATTTATAGAAATAGTAAGTAGAATACTAATTACAGAGATCTGGGTTTGCGGAGGTGGACTGGGGAGAAATGGGTCAAAGAATATAATATTTCAGTTAGACTAAGGAATAAGTTCAAAAGATCTATGATAAGGAATGATAAATATACTTAGCAACAATATATTGTGTACTTTAAAAGTCAGTTAGAGAGTAGATTTTAAGTGATCACAACAAAATTCATATAATAATTGGCTTGATTTAGCAATTCCACAATATTTAACTAAAACAAAATACCATGTGTCCAATAAATATATAAAAATTTATTGCTAATTAAAAATTACTGAACTAAAAAATGGTTGTGAATAAATTTCACAGAACTGGTTGATAATTAATGTTTCCAATTAGGTAGTAAGTAAAGAAATAGCAGAATTAACTGAAAATCAAGCTAAGAACATAAATAAATTGCACAAAATGCCTAACCATAATGTTCCAAAGATGACTGTGGCAGATATATTGGGAAAGCCAGTAGCCACTAGAGTACTAAACCAATTCAGGAATTGTCCTGATGCAGATATTTTTGTTATGTAAGATCACAGGTGCCTTTATTGTATAACTGTGTTTGCAGTTTTAATTAGTCCTTAAATTGGCATCTTTAAATACTGTAAGTTTAATCTGTCTACCTATATAGCACTGTTTGATAATACCAGATAATGACAATGTTCAGGGAAAAGGAAAACTTTCATCATGCTGATAGACATGCATATTTGGTTAGGCAGAGAAAGAAGTAGTGTTATTCAAAAAGATATGAAGGTGAATATTGTATGTACATTTAGCTACTTATAATATTTCCATAAATTGCTGCTCATTATTATTCTCTATGGGTGATTACCACATTGCCACAAGGAAAATTTTTCCTAAATTACTTTTCTTCTGCTCTCTTTATACCACATTCCAACTCAGAAGAAAGAGAGAGAGAGAGAGAGAGAGAGAGAGAGTAATCCAATTGGTTATTTCATGAGGGAAAACCAGGTTCCTGAAGCTCAGCACCTCTCTTCCTCCTTCATTGGAGATCCAGCCTATCAATGGATTTTACATTCTTTTCTGGTTCTTTGTTTCACCAGTTTTATAGGGGACACTAGTGATAACAGATTATGATGGAGGATAGAGAGATTGAAACAAATGTTCAAATGTTGTACTTGGTTGGGGAATATTATTTTTAAAGCTAAGTTACATAATTTGAGGCAATTTGAAATTGAAACATTTGGTGTGATTAAGGTGAGTGGGTTTAAATTCTAGTGGATTGTAATAATAAACATTAAGCAAGTTCTTGAACTTGATGGCTTACAATTGCCTTTTTTGTGTAGTAGGATGGCTATTGCTGTTCTGTGGGTGTCTTGATGGCCATGACCTGGGCAATAGACAATTCCACACAATTCTCTCATATTTCTGCACAACTTTTGACAGAGTTGTTCCAGAGCATCTGTTCAAAGATATTTGTACAGAAAACAGCTGTGGAATATAAACATAGCTTCTCACTCCAGGAGAGAAGACAGATTGATTTGCTGCACACTAAGGACAATGTCCGCCTCTAGTCTAAGATAAAGTTCCATTTTCTTTTCATATTCTTAGAAGTTTAAGGGATTCTAACCTTGGCAATCTTCAGCTATGACACACATCTCCTATATTTGTATAACATCTGTGCATTTCTTAGTGGAGTTGATCAGGAAGATGACTTAAAATATTTGAAGAAATACTAGATGAATTTCAAAAGATCACAATTTTTGTCTTGATGAATTCTATTCATTCCTGAGTGTCCTGAGGCAAAATATAGAAAACTTGAAGGGAGCCAAGTACAATGGTGAAGGGCTGTAATTCCAGCTACTCAATTAGCCGAGGCAGGAGGATGGAAAGCTTGAAGCCATCCTGGGTAACTTGGTGAGACCCTGTCTTGAAATATAAAATATAATTTATAAAAATTTGAGGCGATAGCTTAGTGGTATAGTGCTTGCCCAGCATGCACAATGCCTGGCTTCAGTCCTTGGCATAAACAAATGATCACATGAAATGAAACAAAACAAACCAAGAACTTTAAGGGAAGGCAACAAAATATTTTAAGACAGAGTCAGAAGGATAATACTGAATAGAGAGCAACTAGTTTGTTGAGAGAATATTCCGTTAACATAAATTCTGGAGAGAACTGTTCAATGTATTTACTCAGTGAATGTTTACATGTTCTTTTAGAATAACAGATGATTCTGATAGGAACAGGAATATCGATTATAAAATCTCATTTGAACAGGAAGAGACCCCATAATTCTAACCCTAAAGATTGCAGCAGAAAAATATGAGACAGGATTCAAGTAGAAATATAAATTTAAAAATTATCTGATTCCAACCAAATGTGCATTAGATAGGAGAGGAAAGAGTTGACCTACAGATGTATTAAGTTGTAGTAATTTTATTTTAATTCAAAAGAAAAATAAAAAGACCAGAGA
This sequence comes from Aplodontia rufa, assembly GCA_004027875.1. Classification (NCBI taxonomy): domain Eukaryota; kingdom Metazoa; phylum Chordata; class Mammalia; order Rodentia; family Aplodontiidae; genus Aplodontia; species Aplodontia rufa. The sequence continues at coordinate 12,983 of PVKS010017502.1, forward strand.
CATAGCTCATTCTAAAATAATCACTAGTGTAGTAATATATACAGCATATGAAACATTATCAAATTTTTGCATTAGTCAAAAGGACAAACAGAGTGACAAGAAGCACATGGCAGAGGCATCCCTCCTGGCTTTACATCAGAATACTCTCATGGATGCATTTGTAGCTGAAATTTTTTCCTACAAATTGTCAATAGGAAGTAATGATCATTAACTTTCACAAGTATTAGAATGTTCTTATTCTATTAAAAAAAACAAAATAAATCCAAACTATCTTTATTCATTGAACATTGATTTCATAGGATAAGATGAGTGCACAAACAACTGGCTTGTCTTGATAAATTTTCTGGATCAACCAATTGTACTTACAGCAAATTCTGTGCTATTTAGAGAGCAATGATCCTTTCCTCTGAGCCTTACTCTGCAGTTGCTGTAGCAAAATTATTGTAGGTCAGAAAATTTATAAGAGGATTGAAGTAGAGTCCAACAAAGTGAGGTAACATGTGTTTCTCAGATTCCCTCAAACACATTTGTCACATTTGCACAGGAGTGGTTATTCTTATTATATATCTAATTGTATTATTTAGAAAAATCAATTTAAACAACCTAAAATGATGTTTTCTCATTTGGGAAAATATTATAGTGTTATATAGACAGGGACATTGCCCATAATCATCAAAAGTGGAAAATACAAAGTCATTATATAAATGTTGGGTAACAACAATGAAAATCACAGTGATACAAAGGAAATTTATTTTAAGTATTGGGGTATTAAAAACATAAATACTTATAGAAAAATATGTTTTTTAAAATGTAGTTAAATAAGGACAACTAAGTTGAAATAATTCATTTTTTAAAACGTTGGTGCTTAAAGGAACCGTTACAAATTTCAGGAACTAGCTACCCCTGGGAAATGTGTAGCTTTCAGGAATGATACTGTCTCTTCTTGTTCAGTGAAGAACCATTTAAGGGAAGATTATGACAGTAGAAAATGAAGTCTTATGCTATCTTGACCTATTTAGTAGATGTTAGAAAAATTATCAGAGTAATACATACAGGATCATAAAGAATTAAATGGGGGAGAGTTAACATTAGATGGTTAAACAATTCAGTAAGTGTAACAGATGTATTTATCTTTTCCTCTACCTCTATCCCTATCTTTCTTTCAATTTCCTTGTCTGTCTTAGGCCATTTTTGAATTTATATTAAAATACATGAGACTGGGTAATTTTAACACATACATTTATTTATCATGGATCTCAAGCTGGGAATTTCAAGTTCAAGGCTCAGAGGCTGGTAATGCCCAGTTTCTGCTTGTAAGATCACTTGCTGCTGCAGCTCACACCATGAATGACAGGAGGAGATGGGGCCTAACCTCCTTCAGTCTAGTCCTTTGTAAGGCACTAAGTCATTCATAAGGGTGAGCTCTCAGGATGCCCTCACTTGGAAGAACTCCCACCTCTCAATACCACTGCAGTGGGGATTAGATTTCAACATGAATTTTGGTTAAACCCATTCAAACCATAGCACTTTCATTCTCCCTTCTCCTATGCTTGTTCTTGTTCTCTTGCTCTCTTTATTTTTTTCTAATATTTAATAATGTATCCAAGTTTATCCTACTTATATAAGAAAAGCAAAACCACTTTTTTATATAAATGTCCCTTAACTTTGAAAGGACGGTAACAACTCTACTTAAATAAACTTTGTTTACTACTTATTCTATGATAATTTCTTTGCTTGTCAAATTATGGTTTGGATGCTAATCTAAAAATTGACTTTCTTGATGTATTGTATTTGAAAAATCTGTTTTCCAAATCTGTGTCTAGTTTCTGGTTATAATACATTGGTACAGAAGCCTATTCTTAGGCACATAATGGAATGGAAAAACTTAGAGTATACTTTAATTTGTTAATTTGCATTTTATTATTATTTTATCCAGAAAATCGTTACCTTTATATTGAATTGGTGTCATTTTTTGGAGGGTAATGAAAGATTTATCTGTTATACAGTCTGTAAAACAATAGAAGCTATATAGAAAGCCCCCTCTGGATTTCTGATAATTCACATTACCTGTACAGGCTTTTTTTTTCTTTTTCTTTTTTAAGACAGAGGGACAGTGAGAGAGAGAGACAGAATCAATTTTCATTTAGTTTTTCCACATGGCCTTCATTACTCTGACACTTAATTGTTTACTGTGGGTCCTGAGTTCAAACCTGTGTACTCGCGCATGCTGGGCAAGCGTCATAACCGCTGAGCCACTGCTCCAGCCCATATACAGGAGTTTTTAACTTTGTGTTTGTGAAAGGTCTTCAGTGTCAGTGAAAGCTTTGAAATTTAAAGAATTTTTTTCTGAAGAAAAATATTTGTATTATCAGCTTTTCAGAAACCTGTGCCAAACAAAATATCTAAAAATCACTACTCTAGTCACATACACCATGCCTTCTGAGCCAAATATATTTCTAGGTCTTTACAATTTTAAATAACTCTTTTTAAAGAAAAAAAATAGGGGAAAAATTGGGAAAAAAAACTGTTGCAAATTTTCCAAAGGCTTGGCTTATAGCACTTTGCTTCAGCTCTAAAGTTGAAGGCATGAAAAGGGCCGGTCTGGATTACATAGAAACTAGAATTTGGAGCTGATTTAATTCAAAGTTATGCACAACAGTACAAAGGAGCAGAGGAAAACAATAGATTCCCCAGATGGTTAAATCTAGAATCATAGAGGAGTTTTAAAAACTGAGAAACTAAATCTAGAAGCTTATCCATACATGAACTAGTCCAAAATAAAACAGGTGTGTGACTGAAACCACATATGTGATTGAAGAACATCCATTACAGAATATGAGGGGGTTATGTAATAGGTTAACCTCATTATCAGAGCGTGCTTAAATTACACACTGTGAGCGACACAAAACGGGGAGAGGGGATGAGGTTAATACTCCTGGAGCAATCCCTCAGTGATAGAAAACGGCTTTAAAATATCTCATTTTTATAGCTTAATAGATAACTTCGTCAACAGCACTTACATAAGAGGTGAAAAAACTACCCTTTAAAAATAGTTGGTTCACAACATCATAATAGTAGGATATTCAACAGAGAGAAATGAAATTGGAAAGCAGGATTGGCAGAGAAAGCTTCATAAATATGTCTAGGGAAAGAAATTCAATGAGAATTGGCAATGACTCTCTGGCCAGCATTGGAAACTTTTTTTGTATTGCTTTGTTTTGTTTTGTTTTGTTTTGTTTTAATTTAATTTAATTTTATTTTTTTTTAATTTTTATTTTTTGAACAACCTTACAAGATTTTAACAAATCAATATAAAATGTGTATAAAATGTGTAAATATTCTGGATATTGTAATTATCCCCAGGAGTGCCCCCCCCCCAGTTACCCTCCCTTATCCCTCCCTTCCCTTTCCCTTGCTTTGTTTTGTTTTTAAAGCAACAGCAAGAAAGAAAGTTGTGAAGTCTCAGGGAAAAAAAATGCAGAAATACATTCCCTTCATTTGGCAGGGTTAGAAGGATTATTTGATGCAAAGCAACAAGTCCAGAGCTGGCTAAGGAGGCTGCAATGAGTTCATGGCCCATAAATTCTCAGAAGGCAATGACTTTGCAGACTACACTAGGAGCACCAGGGCAATAGGCAAGTGTTGGTTGAGAGATAGCTGCTCTTCTTTTAATAAAAACAGAGAAAATTTTCAGCCTGTTTCTAAGACCCATTGCCTGCTGTTTGGGCGGGAAAGGAAGAGGGAGCACACACTGATGACAAATTGCCCAGTGCCAGCCTTTGAGTTAGTTTAATTACTGGAACACTGAACAGAGTGGGAGTGCTAAATCTGAGACCAAGGCAACAAACACCCCAAGGGGTCTTGCGGCGAGTGAGAAGATTTCACATTGTATAGGATATGATGACCCAGGAAATGGCTCTATCTTTCTGCACAGACACAGTTAATGTCTAATTTGTGAGAAAACTGATATTTTACCATTCATTAAATTTCTTAGTAATATCTATGGAGTCTTGTTAGTCTGTGTTTCTGATGTCAGTGTTTTAGCAGAAGAAGAGAGAGAGAGGAAGGGAAAGGTTAGGGAGAGAGAGAGAGAGAGAACAAATTACCATGCAGTAATAATTATTCAAAATACTGAATTTCCTTGTGAAATTTATGAAAAGTAAATAAAATTATTTTTAAGAGAAAACCTTTCTATGGTGTATAGTGACTCAGAAATCAAGGTTTAGAGGAATAATCTTAGACTGTTCCATTTTTCTCTGAAATATTGTGAAAACCTAGGATTTATATTTTTTCACTGAGAACAAAGACCAAGTATAGTATAAAGCAATGAACGATGACAGGAAATGTCCCTGACTCTACTGTGGGCTGAGTATTACTAAGTGCAGTAACAAGTAAAAAACTGACAGATAGACATGGGCATAGAAAGCTAGGAGACGGGATTTTTAAATCACACAGTGGCATGATTTTGTTTTAGTCTCTACTGCCTCCCTGAACTACAGCTGAAATTTTTTGAAATCTTTCTTCCTAAGAAAGTCAATAATTCCAATAATTCTAACTTCAAATAGAGAACCACAACAGATTTAGAAACTGAGATGCCCAACTTTAGGACATTTTGACATTTTGGTTACAAAAGCTCTTTTCTGTGGGGTCTGACCTGTGCTTGCTAGTGACAGTTCTGCCTATAGTCATTAAAAATGTTCCCTGGAGAAAATTGCCCCTGATGAAGACCCACTTCACGTAAGGGACATTTGGCAATGTGTGGAGACATGGTCATTAAACATTGGGGGATCTGGGCCTACAAGTATCTAATGAAGACAGGACATAGGTGCAGTTAGCAATCCTATAATACATAGAACAACCCACTACAAGAAAAAATTATCTAGCTTAAAATGTTGTGTCGCAGTCACAAATCCCAACTTTAGAAAAATAAAATCAAATTAAGAGTGCATTTGTGAAAAAAATTTAAATATATAAAACAACGAGTATAATGTGAAGTATAGCAGAAATAGTAAAGAATCAAAATTGAATCCTAATATTATTACTACATCACAATACAAAGTATAAGAACAACAGTCATAAAAACAAATACTAGAAGATCAAATTATCTGAAATAACAGTTTTTCTGAGTTCTCATCTTAATTAAACAAAATTCACATAAAACTTTCCAATATGATGCATAAAGAGAAAATACAATCAGATTTTCCAAGAAACGTGAAATAACCAAGATGAATTCCATATGTGTTTTCATCCTCTTGGTTAATAGCTATAAGGATCACAGAGGGAGAATATTTAAACATGTAAATTCTTAAAAAGCTTAAAGTAAAGAATGCAGCCTCTTCATCAATTCCAATGGCTCCAGAGGATGTCTCTGGTACACTAATCTAAGGACATTACAAAGGATGCTTTTCCAGAAATAGAAACTCTAAGGAATAATAAATGTTCATTTTCTTTTTAGTATAAAGTACTATGTGAAACCTCTAATTCATTCACAAGGTATCTTTAAATTCCAGCCATTGCAGTGACTCACAGTTCCTCCAACTCAGTGTAGGGATGTCCTAGGTCCTCCAACTCAGTGCAGGGATGCCCTAGCTCCTCCAACACAGTGTAGGGATGCCCTAGGTCCTCCAACTCAGTATAGGGATGTCCTAGGTCCTCCAACACAGTGAAGGGATGCCCTAGCTCCTCCAACTCAGTGTAGGGTTGCCCTTTCTTGAGTGCTCTTCCTCTGAAGCACTTGCCACCACCCCTGATCTCCTTCATTCCTTCCATGCTCATGATTGGCACACACACAAAAGTATATCTTAAAACAATTACTTTTAGTATTAAGCCCTAGTATCCTAAAACCATTGTTCTTGAGAAATTTTGTACATATTTGAAAGGTGTAGAGAACCGTTTAAGCAATCAATTTTGAGATATATGAATCAAATATTTCTAAATATTCAGCAAAATTATTTCATGCTACTTGTAAACTCCAAGACATTTAAAAAAGTGATAAAATCAAAAGGGAACCTATAAAATTGTACTTTGATTCCAAAGTGTTTAGTTTTCAAACAAAATGTAGTCAGAAGATCACATCTGAAAATATGAAACTGATTTTCAATACCAACTCTTAGATATCTTCTAAGTACCTGTCTCAATCAAGTTAGTTATCTTATCTAAATCTCAGTTCTCAGATCTACAAAAACAGGTATCAAAACTTGCTTTGCCTACTCCCACCTATTCATACTGAAATAAACATATAAATACTTTTAGAAAGTATTAAGTAAAACAAATTATTCAGACACATATTTCTTCTAAGTTAGGAAAAAAAACTTTCCTCTCTCACTACTGTTATTCAAAAAAGTTATTAATGTTTTAAATTAATACATATAAAATAAAATTTACTATCTATATACCCACAGATCCTATTGAGATTTGCTAAGTTCTCATCTTAATTCAGCAAGGGCCACAGAGTATATTTTAACTGTAAATGCATGCAATAAAAAGATTGGATTTGAAATTTCAGCAATAAACACAAAGCAACAAAGGTATGCTTAATTGTACTATTCATTATCTTCTTGAAAAATTAAGAGAAAATTTCTTTACCTTTAAACTATGGATTATATGCATAAACATATTTGACAGTTAAATTTGTTAAAGTACAATTAAATACAATTGAATACAAAATCTCTTACATGCACATTCCCACATAGAATAGTTTACTACTATTCCAAGAGGAAGAGTTACCTAAACATTATAAAGAAAGAATATTATCGAGAAGAAAAATATTTTGAAAAGAAAACATTTTTAATTTGAATGATAATGTTTTAGAAAATTTTATCCTAAATTATTAATAAAATTACTTAAATGTATAAGCATATGGTGGCATCTGTTATTCCTGGATGGAATATAACTGAAATGTCCACTTACATGCTCTCTTTATCTATTCCAAGTGGGGGGTGACTTGTTTTTTTATGTGTCAGTTGGTCTACTAAGCTTGAAGAAAGTATTTTACCCTTGTTTAAACATTATCTTGGATTTTGTGAATTCCAGTTTGGGCCTATTTCTCCCAATTTTTTTGCTACTAAACAAGGTTAGCCTACATTATCATGTATTTTCGTGTGATATTTCAAAAGAGAATTACTTATGTAGCATCTCATATCAAAACAACCATGTCTAGGATGTTCTTCAAATTTCCTCATGTGTAGAAGCCACTGAATTTACACTTATCTAAGTCACATCTCATTTGACTCTCTACTTCTCAAATCTAATTCTTCTCATTATCTTCACTTTGCCTGAAATTTCCATATATATTGTCTTATGCCCCAAAATAATCAGTAAATATTGATTTGTAATCTTGTGAAAATAGTATACTAACATATTCACTTTATGATAAATTATTAATACAGTCATGAAGTTAGCCTTGAAAAGAAAATCACTACTACAAAGGAAAAATTTCAAACAATTTAGTCCTAAGTAAATAAAAGTAAATTGAGCAAAACAAATGCTGGAGATTTCTTGGCTATTTCACCACTGGTCAGGAAGTAAAGTAAATTTCAAAGTCTATATGTTCTGTGTTCTAGGAACTTAAAAACTCAAATTGCTCAATGAAATCTACATGATTTCACAAAAATACCCAACACCACGATTACATAATAATAGGAGACTATCTCTGTGATCTCTGAATGTATTTATCTTTCTTAAAGAGTCCCTTTTAGACAAATAGCTTCAAATCACAATAAAGATTAAAAATAACTTAGAGATGATAAAATCCATCCCCTCAGTTCATAGGTTCCAATTCTTTCCAAATCAAGGATGTTAAATATATTTTAGCTCTGTCTGCAGTGTTTTTCCCCTATTCAATCTGTCTTATTTTCCTTGTCTTTTGTGACAGTATAAAAAATGACTCTTTTTAATGTTCATAGTTCAAATCTCTTAAAGAGGGGAGCTTAATTGCTAGTATGGTAGATAAAATCCAAGGGAGATATTTATGAAATAACCATCATGATAATATGTAACCTTAATTCCTTTCAAACCTCTTGCCCCTTTGTCAAAGTTCCAATTTCTCTGCAGATAACATGCACATTGATTAATTAAACAGATTTTACAGAAAACATTGTTGACTGTTGCAAGTTTCTTCTTTTTCTGGACTATGATGTGCTGATTATATATAATGCAATCTAATGCAACTCGTGAGTAAATGAGAAGAAAATAAAAAGTAAAAGTAAACCTCCCTAGAGAACTAGAGAGGTCCTGGTAGAAAGACTTCTTTCTGTGAGTAATGCCTGGAGGAAACAGCTTAAAAGGAAAAAGTTTGCAATAGAAGTGGAGAGAACAGTACTCAGCCATGTCTGGGCAAGAAAGCAATGTACACAAGAGAAATGCACCACTCAAAAAATTACTAAACTCTGAGACTCCAATTTTGTGTGTGATAACTAAAAGAGAGTTGAATACAATCGCCTGGCATTATGCAAAACATACCATAGTTGTCAGGCAACTATACTAGTTGATCAATGAAGGACTTTCTCTGCTGAAGTTAGTCTGTGAAGCTTGGAAGATGTGTCTGTTTAACTGTACACCGACCAGTGGGTGCCACTAAGATCACAAATAAACAGGGAAACATGATTGCACCAAAGAACATAACAAAGCACCAACAAATGGTCCAAAATAAATGAAGATCTATAAGTACCCAAAATTAATTCAAAAGAGCTATCTTAATCTCAGTAAGCTATGAGAAAATCCAGATAGACAAATGCATAAAATAAGGAACATAACATATGAATAAATGAGAAACTGAAGAGAGAAACAGAAGCCATTAAAATAAAAAGACAGAAATGTTGCAGCCAGAGAACACAATGACTGAACTGAAAGTTTCAACAAAAGATTTAATCAAGCAGAAGAAAGAATCAGAGAGCTCAGAGACAGATCAATTGCCCAGTGAGAGGAACAAAAACAAACAAGGAGTAACAGTGAATAAAGATCATGGAGCTTAGGGCATACCATCAAGTGAATCACTACCTTCTTTATAGGAGTCTCAAAGAAGCAGAGAAAAGAAATCAATGCAAAGATCAATGAATAAAAACTACAGAATATTTTAAAAAGAAATTGCAGAAGACCTGAGTAGATGGAAAAACATGCATGTTCTTTGTTAAGCAGAATCAATATAATCAAAATTGCCATTCTACCGAAAGCCCTATACAGATTCAATGCAATCCTCATCAAGATACCAATGACATTCTTCACAGATGTAGAAAAAGCAATTCTCAAATTCATACAGAATAACAAAAGACCCAGAATAGCCAAAACATTACTAAGCAGGAAAGAGGAAGCAGGAGGTGTCACAATTCCTGACCTGAAATTATGCTATAGAGCTATAGTAACAAAAACGGCATGGTATTGGTATCAAAACAGAATTGAAGACCAATGGAACAAAATAGAAGATACTGAGATGAACACTCAAATCATTAACCATCTGATATTTGATAAAGGGGGCACAAGCATAGTATGGAAGAGGGACAGCCTGCTTAACAAATGGTGCTGGACAAACTGGACACCAATCTGCAGACAACTGAAATTAAATTCTTACCTCTTACCCTGCACAAAAAAAAAACAAATCAAAATAGTTCAAGGATCTGGAAATTAAACCAGCAACTTTACAATTGCTTGAAGAAAAAAGTAGGATCAATACTACACCACATAGTGTTTGTCACCACCTTCCTTAACAAGACTCCCATAGAGTAAGACTTAAAGCAAATAATAAATTAATGGGATGCAATTAAACTAAAAAGCATCTGCACAGCTAAAGAATTAGTCAACAGTGTCAAGAAAGAACCAACAGAATGGGAGAAAATATTTGCCTGCTATACATCGGACGGAGGACTAATATCCAGAATATACAAAGAACTAAAAAATCTGAACAACAAACCACACATAATTCACTCAGTAAATGGGCTAGAGAGCTGAATAGAAATTTCTCATCTGAGGAAGTCTAAAATACCCATAAGCATATGAGAAAATGCTCTACATCACTAGCAATCAGAGAAATGCGAACCAAAACTTCACTGAGATTCCACCTCACTCCTGGCAGAGTGGCAAAAATGAAAAATACGAAAAATGATAGATGCTGTAGGGGCTGTGGGAAGAGGGGAACACTGCCACATTGTTGGTGCGACTGCAAACTGGAACAGTCACTCTGGAAAGCAGCGTAGGGACTCCTCAAAAAACTCAGACTGGAAGCACCTTATGACCCAGCTATCCCACTCCTGGGAATTTTCCCAAAGGAGCTAGAATTAGTATATTACAGAGATAAAGGTTCATCATTGATTTTTAGCAGCTCAATTTACTATATAGCTAGACTATGGAACCAATCTAGATGCCCTTCACTGGACGAATGGATTAAAAAATTGTCGGGGCAAGAAGGGGGTGGGAATACGAGGGATATCAAGGCAGCTGGAGGGAGGGAGTATCAACCCAGTGGGAAACCTTTGACTTCCAAGAGAAGCCCTAGTAACATGGAGATAAAGTAGGGGGAAACATGGGATTGTGGGGAACTCAAAGCCAGGAGACCATGGAATGGCATCAGCCTTGGCTTGCTCTGTCACTATGCATTTTTTCATGATTGTTTGGCAATGATTCCCTCCTAAATGTAATACTCTCTTGAAGGAATAAAAAAAAAAGATCAATGAATTTAGATGGTTTTTGTTGTTGTTGTTATTTCTATTTTTTTTTTAGCTAAAATCTTACAAAATCTTAACTAGCCCATGAAAATAAAAGAAGATTGAAATAAAATTATAGATGAAATAGGAGACATTACAACTGATACCTTAGTAATATAATCAAGAGGTTACCAACAAATTATGCACCAACAAATTGGACAACCAAGAAAAACAGACTCTGGAAATATACACTCTGACATGATTAAGTCATAAAGATCTAGAACAAGCCAAAAATCAGTGAGGAAAATTATTTGCAATAAAAAATCTCACAACAAAGAAAAGTCCAAGAATTTATGGCTTTCAAAATGTATTTTACAAACCATACAAAGGAGAATTGAAGTTAATACAACTCAAGCTCTTCTGAAAAACTGAAGAGGAGGAAATGCTATCAAAATGAATTGACAAGTTTGACCTTAATCCAATACTCAGATTTGACAATGATCCTGTAAGAAAAGAAAGTTATAGAACAATATCCCTGTTGAAAATAAATGAAAATGTCCTTAACAAAATTATAGCAAACTAATTGTAACAACTCATCAAAAGGTTACTGCATTCTGGTGGGATTTACCCCTAGAACACAAGGAGAATTCAGCATATCTGAGTCAATAAATGCAATACTCTATATTTATGTAAAGAAGGATTATAATCATATAATACAGCAGAAAAAAGAATTTGATAAATCCAACATCTTTTTATTTTTTAATTTTTTAGAATTGTATTTATTTATTTATTTTGTACTGGGTTTTGAACCCAGGGGTGCTTACCCAGTCCATTTTTCTTTTTCTTTTTCTTTTCTTTTCTTTCTTTCTTTTTTTTTTTTTTTTTTGAGACAGGGTCTCAGTAAGTTGCTTAGGGCCTCACCGAGTTGCTGAAGCTAGCCTGGAACTTGTGACTCTCCTGTATTAGGCTCACATGCCACTGTAATTATAGCCACACATGTTAACGCTTGGTTCGACATATTTTTATAAGAAAACTCTGAACAAAGTGTGTAAAAAGGAATGTACTTTTTAATAATAAAGACCATGTATGAGAAGTCTGTTACCACTGTCACACTCAAGAACAGAAACAATACAATGATGGAAAATCTTGCTACTTCTGTTCAAAAAAGTGCTAGAAGTCATAGAGAAGTTTGACTAGAGCAATAAATTTAAAAAACTCTTAATAAAAAGGGAAGTACAATCGCCTCTGTTTGCAGATGACTGATATGTTAATACAGAAAATCCTAAAAACTTCACCAAACACTGTTAGAAAGATAAGCTAATTCATTAAAGTTAGGGTATACAAAAATCGTTCTATATGTGGTCATTTCTATTTCACTTTATATGAGTTTCCATTTTTCTTCAGGTTTCTAAGAGCTATCCTAGTTGCTCGTCAGCATGTTTGATTGCTGTTTTGTTTTGGGGAGCTTTTACAAAGGTGTTAAAATCTGTATTAGCGTGAAAGTTTTCCCATATGGATAAAATATTCTGCTGTCTTTGACTTAGCACCTTCTAGCCCTTATATACTCTTTCAAGCAACTCCTCTTGCCTGTCAGTTAATCAGCATTTATACCCCATACCCTCTATTAACTGGCAAAAGGCTTATCTAGGTAGGTTTTGTAGTGACTGTACTTATTGGCTGATGGTCAGAAAAGAAACTGGGATCATTCTGATAGTATGGGCTGTTTTCATACAAAGCAGAGGACTTTGTGTCACCTTCAAGAAGTGACATGTTTGTTAGTCCTGAAGAGCAAGCATTGGAGTAACACTTCTACTATAAACTTGAAAATTCAATGGAATAAAAGGGTTGATTGCACTGATGCAGATGCTTCCTTTCAGACTTCAGTTGAATTCCTTCCCAGCAAGAGTTCTGACCTTGACCCAGCAGAACTGCCCAGTAGAAAATGTAACTTTCTTTGAAGTTTTATTATTCAACAGCTTAACACTGGATCTATCCTCATCTTTCTCTGCCCTCTAGCTGCAGCATTCTAGAAGATCTTTACATGTTGCCAAAGAGGCTTTCTGGCTTCACATCTAGCCTTTAATTACTGATTAAATATCCTCAGCCTTTCATTATTTTTTCTCCATGAAGTTCATGAAAGTGCTCCAAGCAAAAGCCATCCAATTCAAAACCATCAATCTACTTCCTTGTGTTTTTCAAGTGAATGATAATACCACTCCTGGCAGTGTCCTTCCTTGCAGTTTTTCCCATACCAGTTCTCCATGGGTGAAAAATTTAAAAACCACAGTGTCATCTTACGCCAGGCTGTGTTCAGCTACCACCAGATGAAATCCTCTTTGCCAACTGCTCAGCTCCTCATCCAGCTTTAAAATCTGAGTTTATGTCCACTTTCTCTGCTTTTTATCATTAATAACTACTATACACTATATGCTAGTTACTTGAAAGCAGACGTTAAGAGAGAAATTGGCATATTGACTTTTTTTTTTTCAGGAAAGGATACCAGTATGGAAAGAATGGAAAGGGAAGGAATCAGGATTGGAGTGAAAAAGAATTTATCTTACATGCAGTTACAACCTGACCTTATGAACTGGTATGTCTCTTTTGATTTATCTCTAATTGAGGAGAAGGACAGACCAGTACAACTCCAAATAACTCAGTCATTGATTTTAGACTGACCCTAGGAGGAATGTGTAATCTTCTCAGCCATATCTGAAAAAGTCTGTCAACTGAAAGCCTTTAATCAGCAACACTCTCGGGAGTGAGAGTGAGAATTTGGGTGGTTATGTGTAATGTGCTTTTCCTTAAGGTTACTGTTATTTTGTCTCATTTTTTTTCATAAATTTTCATCAACATTTCATACAACTAATCATAATTTCCGCAAAATGACATGATTTGGTTTTCAGTCTCCATCTAATCATTATATCTTTTTTATGTATAGCTTCTTCTTTGCTCTCTCTTAACATTTTTTCTGAGGTTACTTTAACCATTCCTTGACCTAAACATCAACTCTATGTTCAGAATTCCAGAAAGCACAGATAGAGACCATGTGTTTCCTCAGATCTCCAGGGTCTCATCTTCATCTCTTTGTCAGATAACTCTGTTATTAATAGGTAATTCAAAATTAAATCTCCAAAATAAAAAAGAACAAAATTTGACTTTATTAGTTATCCCAGTATAAATCTATTTGTCTACAAGTTTTCTCATCATTAGTATCCCTTGGTCCTCACTGTTAATCCAAACAATAAACAGATAATCAGTTGTCTCCACTTTTCCTACCAAATTTTAAATCATCGTATATTTAATCTTGGCAGTGCCAATACAGTCTTTACTGTTTCCTTTAATTCTATTCTTGTCACCTAATCATTGTCTCCATTTGTCAGTGAAAGTAAACTTTTCAGAGCATTAACCATATTTAATATAATTTAATATTTTATAATATTATGAATCAGCTACCAACTCTTTCTCATGATCTTGATGTTACTTCTCCCTTATCTGGTCCCCATACCATCAATCTGTACTTACATTCTTCTCCCGGCTCTTTTCCTACCTGAAACACAAAAAAATTATTTCACTTATTAAGATCTTTGCACATAAATGTTATTAACTTTCTCAAATTCTTTGCACCGATGAGAGCAGGCACCTTCACTCTTCTTCAGAATTTAACTTGTTCTCATATATTTTATAAATATTTCTCAAATATCACTTTAAAAATTTGCTGTTTTTAAAAAATGAATAACATAAAGTGCACTCATGGGAAGGTCAATGTTATAGATACTAAATATGGACAATTACATTTTCTTTTTCAAATAAATTGTTTTCAGAAAGGAGTTGCTTCCTTCCATCAAAAGTTTCTAGTTTTATTAGGATCACAGTCTAATATATAACCCTCAAAATGGCACCAAACTTTAATGTTATCTACATGTCAGATATAACATACCATTTCAATAACTGAAATCTTACTATTCTTATTTGACAACAAAACTCCTCTTAGATAAAGTAAAAATGGTTTTAAAATAACTAAGATGTTAGATAAGAGTATTACTCATGATGATATTATCAAAGGAGAGACAAATTAATTTTTATAATGATACTTTATTCTTTATAATTTTGTGAAATTATATTTTTCCCATGAAATATACGATTTTTTAAAAAGATGTAATGAGAGAAAGAGAGAGAGAGAGAGAGAGAGAGAGAGTGGGAGAAAGATAATTTTATTTATTTTTTTCATCTGGCCTTTGTTTCTCTAACACTTAGTTGTTTTTATGGTGCTAGGGTTTGAACCTGGGTCCTTGCACATGTCAGGCAAGTGCTCCAAACTCTGAGCCACCGCTCCAGCGCTACATGTTGTTAGAAATGTTAGGTTAGTCATATAATTATTAAGGTTCTACTATATTTTTTATCTCATAATTGATTGAGGCTGTATGTTTTCTTAAATGCGCTTGGTTTGTGTCTGTTTCTTGCAATCATATTCTCCATCATTATACTAAGGGGCGGACATACCAAGAAACTACTTGTAGGAGTTAAAATCTCAAAAAGTATATGTACATTACTTTGCGTATCCAGTGTTGACTTCATTTAATTTATTCTTTCATACAGTTGAAAAAATATTTATCCAGGATCATCATTGGCATTTATAGGGAGGTCCCATTCATGATTTTCTCTGCAAACTTGTATTAATTACTGTGTTCCATTCATGCAATGATTTTCCAATAACTTTGATTTGGTATTTTTTTTACAACTAACTCTGCTGGAACACCAACCATCCTTCCATAATCTATCTAGCCTTTGAGGTTACTCTAGTTAAAGAAAACAGACTAAAATCCTACCTTTGAGAGGTAAATATTTTAGTAGGGAGAAGCAGATACTAATGTATAATAAATGAGTAAGTTGTGTAGTTTATTTAAAAGAATAACCACTGTTTAAAAAAAGAAAGGAACAAGTGGGAGAATTTGGAAAAGTCATGGTTGTGGAAAAAGGGTTTGTTACTATTTTAAATAGGAAATGATTTTAAATGAGGAGATGCTTCATACAGAAGATACTTTTGAATGGACTTGACAATGAGTGAAGGAGTGATCGAGATAAATAAGGAAAGAGTATTCCACAGAGAAGGAACCATTCATGGAATGATCTTGAGGCAAGGATATATCTGGCAAGTCTAGAAAAACACAGGAGGCCAATATGGAAAGTGTAGGAGAAAAAGGCAAGAAATCAGAAAGGAATTTTTTTTTCCCTCAAAGCTAATATTTTATTGGTTTTTGTGATTATAAAATCATGGAATATAATTTGTTCTAATTCATTCCCCAGTACTTCTCCTTTCTCTTCCCTCATCTTTCTTGATCTTTCTGCTATTTACTTATATATTTTTAAATTAATATCTTGTGGATATGCATGATGGTGAGATACACCGTGGTATATTCATGTAGGGACATAGAAAACTTAGGTCAGATTCCTGCCACTCTTCTTCCTTTATCCTACCCTCCATCTCCTTCATCTATGCCACTAATTTTTCTTCTATTTTGATGGAATCTCCCCACACTTTTTTTCCTTTCTTCTCTCCCCCTACCTTATTTTGGACTAGCCTCTGCATATCAAATAAAACGTGAGACCTTTGACTTTTTGGTCTGGCTTTTTTCAGTAGCAAAAAGGAAATATTTACTATGGGAGGATAAAGGTAGAAACAGAACAATTCCCTCAACATCTTAAATCTATAATAAGCACTTTCTTTGTTGTTCTAAGTCATATGTGGAAATATGGGTTTATGAGGGTTCTGAGTACAACTGTGATATTATCTGACTTATTTTTCAAAGACTACTTTGTTGGGTTAGGAAAGTATTGTAAAAACCTGTGTAAGAGATGACGGTGATTTAGATCAGGAGAAAAATGGTAAAAGTTATCAGATTCTGCACACATTTTAAGAGAAAGTTAAAAGGATTTCATTTGGAAAAAGATGTCAGTTGGCCAGCAAAAGTTACTTTACCTTTTTTAATGCTAAAATATATTTCAGGATATTCTATCCTACATCCATAAGATAACAATCACAGGGATTTTCAAGCTCTTTGCAGAGTGACTAAAGATAAAACATAGAAAACAACCATTATATTACAAAGTGACAGAACCTTATATGATACTACTGTCAAAAGCTATATCTTTATAGATAAATATATGCAAATTGGATTTCTTGCAAAAGTGGACAAATATTGTTAGTTTGGCTAAATTTTATAAGCGATTTGGGCTTCTGTCAATAAAAACATCACACATTTTATAGATATATATGAATCTAGAAAGAAACTAAAGAAATATATAGCACCCAAGTCTGTTTTAGTAGAATTTGAAAAAGCACATATTAAATCCTTGCTGTGAGGTATGCAAGGTAATAATTCATCTGCTCCCCATGGTAATAACAGCTCTGTGGCCTTCATTCAAGATGTTCAAAAAGTAATATTTATTGGAGATGGATTGTTTGACTGCTAATCACCTCTATCTTTCAAATAGATAGGATTTTATTCCAGTTAAATTATTTCATTAGGTATTCTTATCAGCAAAGCAAAACAGTGCTTTCCCAAGTTTGGAAACCAATAACAAGATACTGTTTAAAGATATTTATTTTAACATGTTTATAGCTTTGAACCAATAATGAAATCGGTTATCTACAGAGGAGAGGTAAAATATCTTCAGTATATGTAAATAATTCACTTTATTGGAGAAATTATGTTCAGTACACAGAAACATAAAAATACATAGTTACATACAAATTTTTCATATAACATTACATTACATTATTTAGATACAATTATGACATTTATTTTTTTATTTTCATTTATCTTTTTCATTTCATCTCTCCCTGTTTGAATCTTGTTTGTTTATATTGTTCATTATTCTAAATAATTGAAATAGAAAAAAATTATATTAATATTTATAGTGAGTTAAAATGGTAAGAATGTATGGCGGACATCACACAGCTATTTTCATTATGATCACTAATGTAATACAATTTGATTGTTCTTTGAGTTATTGTAATTTTCTTATCAATACAACAAAATACCAATTAAGCAGTGTGTATACAATTCAGAAGTTAATCTTTCTATATAATTAATAAATACAGAAAAGGTGCTATATTTGATACAATCTTTATACATAGAGTTCTAGATAGTTACCCAAAGTATACAGTCATGCAAACAATGAGGATAGATGTTTTATGAGAAAGGCATCATTGGGCAACCATATCATTGTGTGAAAATCATAGAACATACTTACACAAACCCAGATGGAATAGGTCTATCACTGAAGTATCTCTAGAGGCAGTCAAGAGACTTGGTAAACAATGCATGTACAGGGCTGTTTGCCAGTATGCTGACACAGGATTTTAAATTCTAACTAGAAAGAGTATACTTTAAAATATTTAGTATAGTAAATATGTACAACAGTTGCTTATTATCACCATCAAATATCATGTCTTACACACAATTATATGTACTATGTAATTTTTATATGGCTAAAAGAGCAGTATGTTGTTTGCATCAGAATCACCACAAACAAGAGTACTACATCAAATGGTTCTGATGGCTACTCCTCAATACTTAATAGGAATTTATTAACTCCATCCTATCTTATGGAACTGTCATTGTATATGCAGTCTTGCATTGACCAAAATGTCATGTGGTCCCTGAATGTAATAAGAATTTGGAAATAATTGAAGTAGGTTTATCACTGCAAAATATAAAATGAATATATTGAATATTATTTTCCTTTCTCATTTTGTTTGATTATAAAAATATAATTAAATGTTTATTCTTCATGCCAATAAAAGGGATAAAGATAATAAAAGGAAAGCGGGTGTACTGATAGTACCAATACTTGTTGTGGTAGGTTGCACAGATGCCCCCAGCTCTCCATCCTTCCCTGTGGCTATACCCTTTATATGTAACCGTGCAGTTCTTCCCATAGGACCAAATCACACTTGCCTCCGCTTTGATCATGGGTTTAGCCGTGAGATTTACTTTGGTGAATGGGATATTAGTGGGTATGACACAATCAGGGACTTCAGATACTTGTGCAATGAGTTTTTCTTTTTGTGCTTAACATAACAAAGACTTCTAGAGTCCTTAACTATGGGCAATACATTTATTTTATTCAAGCAATCAAGTTTGTAGTCCTTCTTAATACCTACTATATTATTCCTTTATTAGTTTCGTGGGAAACTAATATATTGTTGAATGTCAGTGAGATTGTGTGTGTGGGGGGGTGTGTCTACATGTTTGTATTGTTCCACAGTTATAATTTATTTTAGCATAATTTTTGATTTAACTAGTAACAATTCTTGAAAAGCTTCAAAATTACAAAAAAATGCAAAGAAAAATATAAAATATTCCATAATCCTTCCACATGTATACTCTTTTTCAGCTTGAGAATATTGGTGTAAATAATGAATATCATAAATACATATCACATAAATAAGGTACTTGTACCTACTTAGAGGTAGTATTATACTGTTATCAAAACTACACATTATCAAATTATCCAACTATCCTCTTTTTTGCCTTGCATCAGAGCATGTAAATTTTATATTTTGTAACAACTTCACAGAAAACATTTAAGCAATGTCTGGTACTTACTTAATTGTAAGATACTATCATAGTTCTTCAATCCCAGTCTTTCATAAATCAAAATAACCAATTATACATACATTGACAGTAAGGGTTAAAATTCAGACAACAGAAAAACCATAGGCTTCAAACCAAAGCAGACTAAAACCACCCTTTAAACAATAATAGATATGCTGGAGGGGTTGTAGAGAGATTGGCACACTAGCACACTGTTGGTGGAACTGCATACTGGTACAGCCCCTCTGGAAAGCAGTGTGGAGGATTCTCAAAAAACTAGGGGTGAGCCCACCATATTATCCTGCTATTCCTCTCCTGGGTATTTTTCCAGTGGATTTAGAATCAGCACATTACAGTGACACAGCAAAATCGATGTTCATAGCAGCTCAATCTGCAATAGCTAAATTATGGAAACAACCCAGATGTCCCTCACTGGATGAATGGATCCAAAAACTGTGGTAAATAAATACCATGGAGTTTTACTCAGCAATTAGAAACAATGATATTGCAAACTTTGTAGGTAAATGCATAGCTATGGAAGAAATTATGCTGAGTGAATCAGCATAACCCAGAGAACTAAGGATCAAATGTCTTCACTCATATATGGAGGTGGGAATTAGACCCTGGCCGTTGAGAAAGGTGGTCTATTATCATGTTTTAAATCCATATACGGTGTAATGTCATACAACCTGACATTTGTAGAGATGTATTGGGAAGGACAGGATGGGAGGGATAAGGTTGAGTAATTGGGGAGAGGGTTCTTGGGGGTAAATCTAATTTTCAGAATTTATATATATATTATATTATTTCATTAAAAGCTTGTTTTCTTGTTCAACAAATACATTTCTGAATAAAAAAAGAAAAAAAAACTCCACAATAGACTCTTGCTTACTCAAGCTAACTACAAAAATTGAATTATCATTATTACTCCCATACATTCAGAATTCTACACAATTAAGAAAAGAAAAAGAAACTCTACTTTGAATGCCCAAATAAAAAAAAATTGGACAAGAAAATAAACTTCAATAAGGCACTAATACCCTAAACCCCTAGCGTCAGAGAAATACTAGTTTACCTGAACTCTGGGTAAAAGTGTTCTGATTTAGAATTGCTGTCACATGCACACAATAGAAAACTGAATAAAATAGCTGAAACAGGACTATTTCTCCCTATGAATGTTAGTCAGGAGAGGGTTGACTGAGGCATTGATTCACATCTGTCATTTCTGCATCTGTCATTTCCCTGTAGGTCAAGATTTTGGTGATTTTGTGGTTATGCGATGGCCTGTACCTTCAAATATCTGAAGATAACAGGAAGGTTAAATAGATAAGTGCTTCTTGTGTGATTTTTTTATCCCACAATGAAATGAAAAAATGATTTCCAAAAAAATAATTCACAGACACAATTTACTTCACACATTGTATATGATTATGTAGCTCCATAAATAGGAGCCACGAGTCAGAATACAGTCTTAGTGCTGGGCTTGCCTACCATACTCAAGGCCTTGCATTTGTTCCACAGCACTGACAAAAAAACAAAAAGGGGAATAATTGAGCTCCCCACAAGAGAAAAAATTTTGTAAGGTAAATAGAATTTGCTATATTTGCTATAATGAATGGATAGAAAAGAACATTATTATGCTTTTTTCAAATTATTTGAGAGAAGGGAAAATAAGATTGAAGATTTTCTTTGTAGGATTTTGTGCAAGAACTGTAATATTATCAAGGAAGAAAATAAGTATTAGTAGGGTTGGTATTGGTACCTTACTATTGAACAATAATAGCATTAGCTACAAATGTAGCCATCTGGTAAAAAAAAAAAAATGGGCTCATGATCGTGCCAGTGTCCGTGGAACTGGTGAAATGGCATGAAGCAGTGCATACCAAGGAAAAAGTGATAGATAGCTCAGTGGATTAAGCAAGCCAAGAAATCACTGATTAAAACACATGATTAATGATCATTGAGATTTGTACCATCCCCCTACATAGTCATACCATTTTCTTTCTGTGATCTCATTAGTCCTTCTACTCATCAAAAGGGTATTAAGCAGAGGTTGGAGGGATGGGAAAAGGAACAGAGACATAAAACTGACCAAATTTTCCTATGTACAGATATCAATATACCAGAACAAATTTCACCTTCTATTCATAATGCAATAATTTAAAAAATATAAATAAATGGAAGATTAGTAAAGGACAGGGAGTTCAGGAAGGGTGCAGGTTAGAGAAATGGAAAGTAACAGGAATGAATTAGATAAAATTATATTCCATATTTGTATCATTGTGTCAAATTAGCCCCGATGTTATGCATACCTATAAGGAATCAATTAAAAAGGTGATTAATATATAGTAAGACATCAGGTGCAAGAGAAGATACTTACCAAAAAAAAAAAAAAAAACAACCTGCTATTTTGCCCAAATCAGTCTATGTCTATTGATTTAAACAAAATGTAATATAAAACTATCTACCTGTATTTTCTGTGGTAAGCAAACTATTAACTCTGTAACTGAATTTTTTAAAAAAATTTTTCCACAATGGATTCTATAATATTGCTTAACATTTTCTTACAATTCTCTTAAATGTAGTGTTTACTAGCAAATGTAAATCAAAACTACAATGAGATAACATCATAACACTTATTATAGTTACAGCATCAAAAAGATGAAAGATAACAAACATTGCCAAATACATGAAAAGGGACACCATGTATACTGTGAGAATGTAAATTGATATAAATGTTCAAAATAGAGTAATGTCTCCTCAGAAATTTAAAAATAGAACTATCCTGTGATCCAATAATCCCACTTCTGGGTATGTATCCAAAGATGATAGAAATAAATTTCTCCAATTCTTCACTGCATTACTCACAATAACCAACACAGGAATCACCCACATGTCCTTCAGTCACTGATTGTACAAAGAAGGTGCTGTGTAAATATGAAGTGGAAAACATTCAGACTCAAGAAAGATGGAAATTCTGCGATGTATGACAACACAGTTAAACCAGTAGGACAGTATGTAAGTGAAATAATCCAAGAATACAAAATGTCATATTCTGCATGATACCATTTACATGGAGAATCCAAATTCAAAGCTGTGTCACACTAACAGAACCTAGGTGGTGGTTACTGTGTAATGTAAGGCAGGAGAGAAGGGAAGGTGCTCGTCAAAAATACAAACTGTTGGATGTGTAATGTACTTCACTGTTAACTATAGTTAGTTGGTACAATACCAAACACTTGGAATTTGCTAAGAAAATAGACCTTTAACATTCTCACCTCCACAAATAAATGGCAACTACATAAAGTAATGGATGTGGTAGTTTGTTTAAATGAGGTAATAGGTTCACATTGTGTACATATATCAAGCATCACATTATATCATTAAATATAGAAAAATTTATTTTCAGTCAAACCTTAAAAAATAGCATGTTTAAAATCTGAATATTTTTATGGTAATTAAGCACATTTAAGTTCTGGAAAAAGTATGACACAACATAAACATTCAATAACTGGCAGCTACTTTATTAGTACTATTTTAGGAAATGGCATAACAACATGAATCATTGCATTAAGAATATTCCTTAAATATTCAATTAAATTGTATTTGGTGGGTACTTTTTGTTAGAATTGGAAACTTCCTCTTTCTGCACTTTATATTTCCATTTAAAGGGTCCTTCATTAGAATAGTACCTCAATCGTACTTTCTCATTTGTTTTTCATCATTTTCAATAGAGAAAGAGATGAGAGATTTGCTTAATGAATGATTCACATTTATCAACATGTCTCAGTTTGGTGATGACAATCAATTAGAAGCGTACAAGCACTAGCTTTTCAACATGCACTCAAAATCCAAACTCAACTTTTTCTGGAGCTACTTCATGAAAAATTTAGCCCACAGTTAACAGAAATGCCAGGTACCTCATTCAGTTACAAAAGTTAGCCATGTCTTTGAATTTTGTACGACAGAAACAAAACCAATTGCAATGTTTCTATTATTCCAAAATATTTTTCTAAAGAGGAGTTTAAGATTAAGAAAGTTTTCTTTGATAAATATTTATAAGTAACAAAATATGTGCTGGAATTACATGTTGGAAATTGCACAGCATTAAGAATGAAAGATCTATTCAAAGAGAAAGATGTTCTTTACATGGATTAGATTGAATATACTTAAAACCACAATGTTTCCTGTATTATGCATAGATTCAAAACAATCCTTACCAAAAATCTTGAAATTTAGCTTATTTGATGATAAACTCATTCTGAGGTGTATATGAAAAGACAAAGGAGCTAAAATGCCAACAGACTATCAAAGACCAACAAATTTGAATGTCTTACACTGTTGGACAACACGACTTACTTTTTGGCTACAATATTAAAGGGAATATTATATTGGAGAAAGAAGTAACATGTAGATAAATGGAACAAACTATCTATAAATAAACCCATAAAATATAATCAGTCAATCTTTGATAAAGGACCTAAGGCCAAACAAGGGGGAAAGGGGAATCCTTTCAACAGATGGTGCTGCAGCACTTGGAAAGAGCAAGCAATGGGAAAAGCATCACAGCATCAGCACTGCCTTTCTAAAAAACAACAAAGAAAAACGAAGTAACAGCAACAACAAAAAAAACCTCTAAATGGAAGACAGATCCAGTAGACCTAGTACCTAGTATGAAAACATGGGAAAAAGTCTTCCTGAACCCGGTTTACTTAATGAGTTTTTTAAACACACACACAAAAAAATATAGCATGGGCCATGAAATAAACATCAACCAGTTGGACTTAACTTTACCTGGATTTGGTATTAGAATATTGTTAGCTTTCTTTATTATTGTTATTTTTGTTATTTGTTTGATATAGTCTTACATATTGGAGGGAATCATTGTTACATATTCACACATACACGGATATTGACAAATTATGTTAAGACCGTTCCTAGTCCAGGATCTCCCGCCTTCGTCCAATCCCTGCTCTCATGTCTCCTCTGAATTTTCCCCATGTTATAATGGAGATAAGCATATACATGCATATTAATTTTTGAAATTTCTGACTGTCTCTTTCTGCCTGTGTACAGTTGGGCTTCTCATGGGAGTACAGAGTTCCCAGTTGCTTTCGTAATCCCTCTAATCCCTCCCTCCCTTCTCTGCCTCCCTCCCTTTTCCCTCCACCTTCGTAGTTATGGATTCCCCTGCTTATGTGAAAATTTACCTATGTTGAGTTTATTTTTTGAGTTTAGCTAACTTTTTAACTGTGTTAGATTTTACCATAGCTTCCACATATGTGAGAAAATATTTGGCGATTGAGTCTTTGAGTTTGGGATATCTCACTCAGAATAATTTTTTCCATCTACATCTTTTTGGCTACAAATGCCATGATATTGTTCTCTCTAATAGCAGAGTACTGAACTGGCTCGGAGTGCCTCCCTTCCCTGTATAAAATGACATTTATTCATTTATTTAATAAATCAATGAAAGTCTATTTGGTCTAGAACTTTATTGCTGGGATATTTTGAATGCAAATTCATTTTAGGTTACATAATTTTAAATAATTTATTTCTTCTTGAGATAGCTTTTTATATTTCAAGATATTTTTCTTTTCATCTAAATAATTTTATACATGTTTTTCATTTTCTTTTAGTTTATTGGTGAAGTCTTCATAATATTATCTTATGCATTTAATTTCTGAAAACTTGGCCTCAATGTCCATATTCTCATTTCTAATATTGATTATTTGCAACTTTTTCTCTTCATTTCTTTCATTTTTATTTTAGATTTAGTTGAATATTTTGTTTTTTAGCTAAATAATATGTTGTTTTTCATAAAATTATGAAAACACTTGATATTACTGAAGTACCCTATAAAGTTTAACATATTTATTAAGTCTTTAAATATGGTAAAACTTAACTATTTCATTTATCATTTCTCTACAGTGAAAACTTTCAGAGCATTTTTATATATATTATTATTGTTTGGATGTGAGGTGTCACTCAAAAGCTCATGTGAAACAATACAGAAAAGATCAGAGTTAAAAAGATTTGGTTAGGAGAGCCTTAACGCAATGAGTGAGTTAGGGATTAACTGACAATCAGATGCAGGAAGGGTGTGGCTGGAGAAAGTAGGTCATTGGAGGCATGCCTTTGGGGTACATATTTTGTATCTGGCACGGAGGTTTTCTCTCTGCTTTCTGATGTAATGCCTTGAAGAGCTTTCCTCCGCCACACTTTTTCCCTATGATGTTCTGTCTCACTCTGAACCCTGAGGAATACACCTGGCCTTCCATGTACTAAGACCTCCAAAACCATGAGACCTCAAATAAATAAATTTTTCCTCCTAAAATTGTTCTTTTTAGTCTTTTAGTCACAGCATTGTAAAAGCTAACTAAACAACTTCAAACTAGTTTTTTGAAATGTAGAGTACATTCTTGGTGTCTATAGTAGCCCTACTGTGCAAGAACATACCAGAGCTTCTTGTTCCTATCCAACTGCAACTTGGTTGAGCAATGTTTGATAACTTTTCCCAGTCCACTCTCCTGCTGGTTTCCCCAGAATTTGGTAACCAACATTCTACTACTCTCAAATCTCAACTTCCATGAAACCAGTGTAATGCTACCTAGCACACGCAATGACCTTAGTTCAGAATGTATTATCTTAAAAAATAAAATAAAATAAAATGCTCTGTTAGATCAACATTTTTAGATTCTACCTGTATGCATGAGATCATGTGGTTCTTGTATTTCCATTCCTGGCTTTTTCACTTAACACAATGATCGTCAGTTCCTCTATTATAAAGTCACAAATGACAATATTTCATTCCTTCTTTATGACTAAATGGTAGTCATTGCATATGTGTACCACATTTTGCTGATAAATTTATCCCTTTGTTGGGCACTTAGATTATTTCTATTTCTTGGTGATTGGGAAAGTGCTGTAATGAAAACTGTGGTGCAGATATCTCCTCAACACACTGATTTCATTTTCTTTTATTATATAACCAGTAGTTGGAATTGGGGAATATATGGTTATTGTAGTTTTAATTTTCTGAAGAACTTCTATACAGTGTTCTGTAACAGCTAACATAATACTGAATGTTAAAATCCTGAAAGCATTCTATGAACTGGAACATACTAAGATTGCCCAGCTTCATTTTTTTTTTTTACATCATGATATAAATACTAGCCAGAGCAATCAGACAAGAAAAAAGCAAAACAAACAAAGAAAAAACACCCAAATTGCAAAAAGAAAAAATCAAACTGTAACTGTTGCAGATGATACAATCCTACATATGAAAAACTATAAAGATCTAAATAACATTATTTGAATTAATAAATTTAGCAAACTTTTAGGAAACAAACCGAACACACAGAAATCAATAGCATTGCTATATGCCAATAGGGAATCATGTGAAATTGAAATCAAGAAATTAATCCCATTTATAATAGCTTCAGAAAATGCCTACAAGTAAATATAACCAAGGAAATGAAACATCTCAATAATGAAAATTATGAAACACAAAATATTGATTAAAGAAATTGAAAAGAACACAGAAAATAATTGAAAGACATCCATATTAACAGAGGGTGTAATTGATATTGTTAAAATTTTCACAGTACCAAAAACTATATATAAATTGAATTCAATTCCTACAAAAATCCCAATTGTAGGGAAAAAAATCTTAAAATTATATAGAATAAGAAAAGAAACCATAATAATCAAATTCATCTTAAGCAAAAAGAACAAAGCAGGGGGCATTATACTACTTGACTTCAAAACATACCACAAAGCAGTAGTAACAAAAATAATGTGGTATTAGCATAAATTTAGACACACTGATTAATGGAACAGAATAGAAAGCCTAGAACTACACATCCTCAGTGCACATTCAACAAAGATGTTAAGAACAACTATCAGAAAAAGAGAGCCTTTTTAATAAATGGTGCTAGGGAAATTGAAATTGAAGCTAGGTGTCTGTCTCTCAGTAGTTACAAAATTCAACTCAAAACATATTAAATACTTAAATGTAAGGGGAAATTCTTCAAGACATTCTAAAGGGCAAGAGTTTGTTTCTGTATGGCATCTCCCTTTATTTCTTGATTATATCTGGTCAGGCACTTATCCCTTGTCTTTATTATTTCTGAATCTCTTGTTTTCATTGATTTCCTCTATTGCTTTCCTGTTTCCTACTGCACTAATTTTTTTATCTCACCTATTTCCATTCCTTTTATGAACTTTAAAAGTGTTATTTCTTGCTCGACTTTTCTAGCTTTTTAAGATGACATCTTTCATCTTTTAAAAAAATAAGCTTTTCAATGACAAACTTCTCTGTAATCATTGATCTTCAGTTGCATTGTACAAATTTTGACACATTGTGTTTTTATTTTCATTCAAGTAAAATATTTTCTAATTTTTCATTTATTTCATTCTAATGGTGATTTATAGGCTATCTACAGGTGGGGTGTTTAATAAACAATTTGCCATTTTTCATATATCTTCATTATTGAGCATTAGTTTAGTTCCACTATGGTCAGTTCACATATTTATAGTATTTTGATCCTTTTAAATTTGGTAAAATGTTAACTTTCATATCTTCAGTGAAGATCATATCTGCATTTTAAAAGACCATGTTTTATTTTTTATTTGTTCGTTTTTTTATGTTTTGTTTTCTGCTTCTGAGAATTAAATCCAGAGCCTAATGTGTGCTAAATGAGTGCTCTACCACTGAACTACACTCCTAGCCTGTAGTCTGCTATTTTTGATTGAAATGCTGTGCAAATGTCAGTTAGGTTGAAATGATTGGTATTGTTATTCCAGTCCTCTATTCCTTAGTGTTTTGGGTCTACCTTTTCTAGTAGCCATGAAGAGAGAAGAGTCAAAGTCTCAAACTATAACTGAGAATGTGCTTATTTCTTCTTTCAGTTCCAGCAATTGTTCTTTTTTAAAATTCATTTTGGAGTTCTGTTATTGTGTGGATCCATTTAAAATTTTTTGATTTTGATGAGTTGACCAATTATAGTTCTGCAATGACTATCTCTAGTAAAAATCTGCCTTATGAAGTTATTTGGTGACATTAATGTAACACTCTAGCTTTCTGTTAATTAGTGTTATCATAATATTTTCTGACATTCTGTGCCTTTCATTTCTTCACAATTGAGGTGAATACTTTTATAAGCACCATATATTTGTGCCTGACTTTTTTAAAAAATAAAATCTTACAATTAGTCATCTTTAATTGGAATGCTGATACCATCAAAATTTAATAAAATTATTGATAGGTTAGATTTTAAATCTATCATTTACATTTTTTTCCTTTTGTCTGAGAGAATTTTAAATTAATTGAATAATTTTATGATTTTTTTTAAATTTTTTTATTTTTGAGCAACCTTACAAGATTTTAACAAGACAATATAAAATGCGTATAAGATGTGTATATATTCTGGACATTGCAACTGTCCCCAGGAGTGCCCCCCCCATTACCCTCCCTTATCCCTCCCTTCCCCTTCCTGTTATAACTCTAAAAATAGTATTAAATTGTAAAGCATTACATCTTATCTGAATTTAACTCATGTTTCTAGACCAACTTTCTCATTGTCCAGGGTCTAGTCCCCACCTCCACAGATGAGTGGAGACAATCGACCCTTAGATCTCTGGGTTAAGCTGATTTTACTCAT